>CM033643.1:178797641-178978074 GCA_019512145.1 Engystomops pustulosus
GCGCCCCCCACACAATTATACAATGCTACAAGAGTTACCAAAATCAGTTTGCGTTTTCCAATGGGGCTCACAATCAATCAACTACCAGGAAGGTTTGGAGTATGGGAGGACACAGCGAGGAGGAAAATACGCAAAACACGGAGAGAACATACAACTCTATGCAGATGTGATACTGACATAGGAACCCAGCGCTGCAGGGCTTGTAGTTGTCGAACCACTGGAGCTATTTTTGTAATTTCTTTTGAATATCAGTATGCATGGTACGACTTCCCAGTAGAGGCTTACTCAGAGTTAACGAAACTCTCTCAGAAACAGTGCATCTTGCAGTGTAAAGTATGGTAATCATGACGGAAATATGAAATATTAAAACAGTTACATATAATTCAGGAAAATACACCACATAATAATCATGATTAAAACCAGGGACACTTACTGAAAGTCCAGGCACCAGACGTGGTCATCTTTATATTTGTATCCATGGCCATTGTGTTACCATAGCCTTTAAAGTCGTATGGCGTATAGAACACAAGTAGATCTGGGGCCTTATCAGAGCTCCCCCTGGTGTTAGCTTCACAGGCTGTACACTGTGTAGGAAAGCATTTCCGTACCACTCCACCCTGCATCCCTCAGGCTTCCCCTTCCTCGCTGCGTAATACCTCACAAAGTGGAGAGAGTGGAAAGTGCTCATGACAGTATAAGGACGAAAGCCGAGGTCGAGGAGTTACAAAGTGACACCTGAGCAGCACGGACTTGGAAGGCCCAACAGACACCCTTCTGCCTAATTAATAATTTTAAAGGTTTATTTAGTATAAAGGGAATGAATAACAGACATGGATAACAAATATGGATTATCACAGTCACAGTGCGGGTTCTACGAGTTAAAGCTCCTGGTAACCATGCCTGATTTTGATGGTATTTCCTTTACTTTTTTTTCCAACTTTTTTTTAATAAAAAACTTTTCAGTCAAAGTTAAATCCTTCTTATCAATAAAGCTTCAATATAGACGAGCTGAGTAGGAGCATATAATTAGGGCATAGCACAAAGGGCAATCTCCATTATAAGTGTATTTTTTCTAAATCAATATTAGATGGTATAGGCTATAAAAACTGTATTCACACCAATTCTGCATTGTAATTTTACTGTCTGTCATTGCATTATTTTTAGTTTCACTTGTTCAATGGGCCGTGATAATGTGGACGAAACTAGTTCCTGAGTAGGACAGTGTGAAGGTAAAGACTCCGTATAAACAGATGATAAGCCAGAGGCGAAAATATATAAAGCCGTCACCACATTTTGGCCATAAGTTAAAAAGTGAATTAAAAAAAAAAAAAACATTGAATTGAAAAACAAAAAATAGTTTTTAGAAATATCTACATAAACAGCAATAAATATGCTGCTAAATAGCGTACAGGGATGATCAGAAATGAACATTCCCAATAACTTAATTTACATGCAGTAGTCATTGATTTCTATAGGATCAAGAATATCTATCTTCATACAGTGCTTTTGCTGATATGCTACACAAGGGGATGTTCTAAATTCTACATTTTGGTGCGTATTAAACAGAAGGGTGATTTAGTAGTTCCCGCTTCCCCCTAAACATGTTAGCTAAAAGGTGAACGAATGATGAACCTAATTCTCATTCTTTAGAGCGTTTGGAGCTCAGATAGGACTTTGTTTTTCTCCAAGATACAGCTTGTTTCTATTAGAATGGTCCCACAAATTAGTCAATATACTAACTTGAAGTAAAATCAATAATTCCAAGGTTCAACCATAAAATAAATAATATATAGACACATATATACCTCACTGATATCATTTAATAAGGGTTTATATATAAATTTCCAGAAGCAAAAGATTTTTGAGTTGCTATACACTGATTTATAAATGATTTGTAATGTACATTTACACCCTAAACAATCTTTGTATGTATTTTATAATACTGTAGATGGAACACCGTGTGAAAATTTAAAAAACCTTAGTTACAAATTCTATGCTTTTCACTTCTTTGGAATATTGAGACCTAGGCATATTACACCGTATACTAAAGGATTTTCAACACAAAATAGATTTATTTATTATATCTAAAACCAAGGCAGTAGTCTGAATCAAAAAGTGGTGTTAGTATCATTCTAAGGAGATCAATTATACAAACAAATATATACATAAAAAACAAAAATAAAAAGTAAGACTATGTTTTTATATGTTCATCCAATACACTTTGAAACAATTTTGTTTCAATTGTACGTAAGGCGCCTGTATAAAACGATTAGCAATCCCACGGTTCCACCATTTATGTACTTTAATAGCTAGCGGGATCAGGTTGGCGGAGATAGAAATATTTAAAAAAAACTCTTAACGATTCCTGTTTCTTCTAAGAGTTTCTGCCATGGGATAAGGATTCCTTGTACTTACTCCAATCTCCTCAGTCAAACGGCAAAACTGCCTGCACATCTTTCTCAAGTCTCTGTAAAGAAAGATAAGCAAAAATTGGGATATATGCGTAGAGAGAAAGTTTTACTTGACACTCTGTAAAAATTGCATCTTAATTTGCTCATGTTTTTCATAGTTTGGACTGACTATGTTTGATGTGGATAAAAAAGTAATATGTATTTTATACTTAAATAAACACATGTAATGTTTTTATAAACTTACAAGACGACATGCCAAAGACTTGGTTGATATATTGTAGGAATCACCTGCTATGTGGACATCTTTAGGATATATATAAAGAGCATGTCATGGATGTATTCTGCTAAGGAATCTGCACATCACATTCCCAATCAAAATGTGATCTGTGATCTCTGAGAAAGTTATAGTGGAAATCCACATTGCACTTTCCAAAAACACTAAGTAACCTAATTCCAACTATAGGAGCCAATGACTGGTTTGCAGCAGAAGCCTGGATAGAACCCATCACTGTTGAAACTTTTATTTTGCCACGTAAACAACCATGATCGGTATTGGCATAACATACTTCATTGCCACTGGACAGTGACAACAACAGTAGTACTGAAGAGACCATAGAAAACAAATAACAAGTAGATTACCACAGTCCAATGGTGCCTGGACTATGCAAGTAGATTCTTTAAAGTAAATGAGAACATCTTGACCTCTACATTATTGGGCAAGTAACAGGTCATTTATAACGGCCAAACCTAGTTCCTGGCATTCCTTAGTTTAAGCTTTACCATAGGTCTCATAGAATTAAAGGAATGAACAAGAAACGGACTTCCAGACCACATATAAGATTGCGGTTTCAATTGGAAAGTCTGCTTTCCAAGTTACCCTACTCGGGCCATTGATTCCGTCTGAATGGGATAAGACTGGAAGCGCCAGCACTAGCAGAACCAGGAGCTAGGCAGGACAAGACTACTTACTTTTTTTGGCCGCCTGCCTCGATAAGTATAGGGAGAAACCCCCTCCAGTATCAATAGCGAATATCCAATGGCACTTTGCTGGTAAAAAGCACATTTTTACATTATGCATGCTCAGGTTCCCCCAAGCCATCCCACGTTATTGTTCATTAGTCCAACAGCTATCTCTTCCAAATCCTTCTGTAAAACAATCCCTCCATGCGACTGGACGATTAAGGGGAATGAGAAAACCTCTAGGGACTTTTAAATTTAGATTAAAAGGATTGGGTATGATGAAATTCAACTGGTGTTAAGGAGTGTCGAGAATGCTTGTACACCTAGTTGGTTGGTCCTGCTATTAATCTACCATGTAGGAGATTTGACTAGATAAAGTCACCACATTTTTTATTAGGTTGAAGAGCCATTCATGAGCTAAAAGTAAAGCCTGCTATAGATTTAATGGAAACAAACTAATTCGACCTCACATTAAATTCAACCTGGGATAAGCTGGAGGAAAAAGTGATATACAGTATGGGTGGTTATCAATGACTACAAAATAGCTCAATATCGTTCAAAATGAGATGGTTCACAAGTGACCTGCAAGTACAGTGTCAACACTGTAGACCCGAAGATGCTCACTGATTTATGAGTGTAATAATATATAGAGTTTGTAGAAAGCAGGCATTTGTTAAAGGATGACAGCATCAGCCGTCTTAAGTTGGAAGGAAAAACTATGCTAATAGGCTCTACAAAGGAATTTCCGTATACTCTCAATAGCTCAATTATTTGTGGTATTACAAAAAACTCATATAAAACAATATATCTATAAAATTGCTATCTATCTATCCATCAGAAACTGTAGTTATAGAATTTTATGCTGGTTCCCTATAAATTGTTTACTTTAATGCATTCCCAAATGTTATGTAAATGAAATGTGTGGTACATGGGCTATTACCAAAGACAAAAAAAACAGATTAACAGGGCTTAATAAAGGTCGCACAGCCTTTTTGGTCCAAGAGCACAATGTTCTCACAATGTCCAAAATCTGAAAAAAAAAACCTTAAAAGAAATCAACCATTAAAGTACAATAAAATTACACATGTTCACTATTGTTCCTCTGCATAACGATTACGATGCTGGTCGTCTTTATCTTACACGCCAGGATCGCCTGAAATAAAGATTTGCAAAAGAAAGCCAGAGGGCGGGCCTGGGCTGCTAATTATTCAGCCTATCGTACTCACTCTACCATGCTGGAGAGTGAGGTGATGTCATTGCAGGAGGTATGAATAATTAGCACATCATATGTTTTCAGGCGATCATGGTGTGTTCAAGATAAAGAAGACCAGCGCTGGGATTGAGAAAGTGACATTAAGTGAGTATGCTTAGCTTATTTACTGTACTTTTGTGATAGATATCCTTTAAAGTGGTATTATTCTTTAAGACATTTATGAAATGTCAAAAGTACATGCCAATTAATGAACGGTAGATGTCAATTCTACTTCCACCTATATGAAAATGGGGATCCCATGCATCACCTTAACACTCAAATGAGAAGAGACCATTGATGCGTGGCTCTTCTCTGTGGTCTAGTTTATGCAGGTTCACAAAGGCACTCTGTTCCCTACTTCCATAATATCCTGCATTCATGAATAATTTCACTCTTAGACTATAGTGCACACAAGAAGTGTGCCTTATCACTGCATGGCATGCCATAGATGTAAAAGGAGCAGCAGTCTTGCATAGGACAAGTGACGCAGATATGCTCATTAAAGCTTGTTCAATTTTTCATTAGATTCAATTAAGTCCAAACCAGTTGTTTAGTAGGACATTGGATATAAAACCCCCTCTAGCTTAAAACACAGTTTTTATAGAAAGGTCCAATCCATCTTGTTACATTTCACTATATGTTTATAAGGATTAGCCCAAAGCTAATCAGCTTCGATTTAGTACCAAAATCGCACACATAGCACCAAATCTACATATTGGCAATTAGATTGCTCATGGGATTTCGTATGATGAGAGTGCCACCACTCAGGCGCCACTGGATACGTTAGAATTGCTTGTAGTCTGCAAACTTTTAGGGCCTGGATATTCACACGGCTATAGCTAGTGCAGACGACTTCATGCTGTGCTCTGGACTTGGTGTGGATGGGTTGGCGTGTAGGTGAAATAATGCATTACTGGTGGTTCGCTGTAGATCAAAAAAACAGATGTATGCTGATAAACAGTGTTTTAGGATCTCTGGGTTCCTAGTAGTTGGAAACACTTTGCTCTGACCTATGGATAGGAAATAAGGAATTTGTGAGACAAAACCTTTAGGACACCTGTCATCAGGTCTGTGTCACTTGTCCTGTCCCCCTCTACCTTGGAGCAGCTCACAAGGATCCATCCCAGCCTTTATCTAGTCAATTCAACATTAATCATGCAAAACCATCTTTTCTTTATTATGTAAATGAGGCTGGTCACATGGTCAGAGGCAGTGATGTCACCCCTGTTACCCTCCCCTCTCCTCCCCCTGTCATGTCTGTGTGTAATGTTAGTAAAGCATGGCTAGTGTGGTGTGCTCGTGCTGACATCGTGCCATCCTACTAATAACAGGTGAGAGACACAGACATAGCATACACATGAATCTGACAGTTCTGAAACATGGCTGCCTGGAGCTGCTGTATCTCTCTCATATTAACACACACATGCACACACAGGCTGCAGGGGGCGCCAGCACCAGGAAGCACATCATTATACAGCCTCACATCATACAGGTGCAGTCAAGCACTGGGGTGTGGCTGGCCTCCCACTCATGAATAGAGTGGACAGTTGAATATGCTAATGCTTCATTGGACATTTCACAGATCATTTGCATACAGCTTTAGGACCTCATTGCTTAGGTTACAGGCATGTAGAGGGACAATGAAGGTAAGAGGCAATGCTCTCTAATGGCAGTTTATGAAAATATATTTAGTTTAAGGGGGGTTTTTTGCATGACGGGGTCTCTTTTAAACGATAATATTTACTAGTGGGGGGAAAAAAAATCTTTCACAACAGAAAAAGTAAGCAAAATCACATGATGTCAAGCCAGCAAAGTCCTCATGTCTCCTTAGCCTAGCTTTTTTAGGATGAAGATTAAGAGCTCCAGTCTGGTTACATGGGCTTTATCATGTTTTGTTGCATAGACCAAATAAGGGCATTAAATGCATTGTTTCCTATAAAACAAAAGAGTTCAGGCCTAACAGCAAAGTAAAATAAAAGCAAGTCAAAGAATACTCACATTCAATACTTTCCAGCATTACAAGGGAAAAAAACAAGATGAAACTGTTTTCTGCCAATGTGACTAGTAAGGTAAGTTTATATACTAATTTAAGTTTTAACCTATAACTTATCACAAGATAAGTTTTGAGATGTTCTAGTTGAAGTGTACATGTTTGTGGGTTTCCTCACTTGCCTCCACTATGCCTCTTAAGCTGTCACTTAGGCCAGATCACTTTTCCACTAGTCGCCAAAAGTGGAGATTAGTGGGAAAGGTTAAATATGGAGCACAGATAGTGGAAAAGGTAAATATGGAGCACAGATGGTGTGTAACTTTCAGTCTTAAAAACCCTTATTCAAAACAGCCCTACTCTTTAAAGAACAGTAAAACCTGCATCATCCAATATAGGCATAGTTCAGAAACTAACCATCTAAGGACAACTTCTTCATTTGCTCCTAAGCCTCCCCTACCCATTAGTCTGTGGGTTTCCTCTCTGGAAGCCCTAAATCTGAGAGCAGGGGCTTCCTGAGCCTTATTAAACCGGTTAGGCACTCAGAACATGTGGGCAAAGAATAAATAGAAAAGCATTCACTAATAATTATTTAATATACAAAAGAACCAAAAGGTTTCACATTATAACCATTGTCAACATCAGTGTGTGACTCACCTGCAGTTGCGTTTCTAGTGCAGCAGTAGCTCCATCACCACGTTTTCATCCACAATAACCACCATGTGGGTTAAAGAGTTGACTTCAACTTGTTCTGCCTCTAGGTACATTCTGTAATTCTAGCATATAGATCAAAGAATAACATTAAACACAACTGAGTAAATATATATATTTTTTAAATAGCTATATCCACTGCTGTTTCTACCTGGGTATTCAGCAGCTAAAATGATATATTTAGAAAATTATAAACTTAGAGAAACTGTCAGCAGAAATTGACCTAACAAACCACTACCAGTATGTTTACAAGCAGATGAACACCTTCCAGATTGTGTTTCTTTCATGAACCAGTGTAGTAGCATCATCCAGAAATACATGAGATGTAAATTGGTTGTATAAAGTAGGCAAAGATTTTAATACTAAAGTCAAGCCTTTCTCAGAAGGCCCCTTCACTGTAATTGATGGTCCTGACATCCAGAGACAAGCACTAGATCTCTGAACTAGATTCAGATCTCTGAAATCCAATGCATGATGTCAATCACAGAGGACAAGGCATTAAGAGCATCACCATCTTGACTTCAGTGTTAAACTCTCAGTCGCTTTATACACTAATTTACTTCTCACTTAAAAGTTGAGTTTCTGGGTGATGTCACCACACTGGACCTTGAAGAAACAAAAACTAGAAGTTGTATACTGGTAGTGGCTATTAGGCTAGTTGCTGATGACAGGTTCCCTTTAGAGGAAGCTTTCACCAGATTTTCATAATAAATCTAATGACAGCAAATTACAACTCTGTCCAGGAGCGAGTCCCAAGGGTGTGTGTATTCATGCAAGGTAGTGTCTCTCGATGATGTCTGCTGGCATGTAAACTCATCCCCCTTACTTCAGCTGATATCATCCACTGCTCTATATTGCTATAGGAGGGGACATTAGATGAGAGACACACATGACATTAATGAATAACACGCACCCTTGAGACTCGCAGCTCCTTCTGGCAGTTTACAGATAGACTTACAAAGTTATTTTCTGGGGTAGAACCATGCTATTTTTAGCAAAACAGTGTGGGCAAGTGGTAGTATAGGCTAGAGGAACCTACATAGAAAATCTGGTGACAGATATTCTGTGAAGTATTCACATAGGGTCACCAAATGTGGTCTCATACATTAAAGGCATTTTCTGTATAAACTATAGTAGAAAATCCATGAATAGGTCATCAATATGAATGGTAGGGGTTCAACTTCTAGCATCCGCAGAGAGACAGTTAAATAAACAGGGAGAGACAGCTCCTTTGTCAATGTAGTGGTCAGGCCAGGTTACTAAGCTTCAGTGACTCCTATTAGCCCTGTTCAATTCTCTATTTATCAGCTGCTAGGAACAGTTGATCCTGGGTGTCGGAAACCCACCATGTGTATTGAGAACTGTTTCTAATCATCAATATTTTAGCACTTTAAGTTTTCATCAACGCCAAGTTTGCTCACTTTGTTCTTCAACGTGTTCTAAAGGCTGCAAAATCTTCACCATAGGACTTTAAATCCATCTTGTGAATTCGCTCTTCCGTGGACAGTCAGCCGTCAGACAAGTGTCCAGTGTTTTCTTTGCAAATCCATCAACACTTCGTGCGATCAAGAAAAAAAGAAATAACATGAAAACAGGTGTTAAACAAGGTAAAACAAGAATTTTCTATAGATACAATCTCTATAGCTAATTGCCTGCTGCCAGCAAGATTTGCACCTTGTACAAGGCATGCCTGTACAACATAATTGTGTAGTGAAGTGCAATGAATTCTGGGAATTAATTACAAATAAAACATTCAATTAAATGCCATGGTTTAATCTTGTTAAACGGTTGGCTCATGAATCAACCTTTTTCGAAGACAACAAGTCTATACGAAGCTTAATTTTTTGCAAACTTATGAGGTGGGCGGCATGTCTTAGACTCCCTGTATCAATGCGAGAACTACTAATGAGGAACTAATAATGAGGCAGGAGGTTGGTTTAAGACCTCCCTCAGCTCATTGTAGGAAAGCTCACAGTCTAACACAATCCTAATAGAATAGCTATAAAATCAGAAGAATTATTATTCATTCAACAAAAGTCATTAAATGAATACAGCGGAAGTTAGTAGTAAAATTTGTGAATATACTTTGCAATAGTTCTTCTTTTCCCCCTGCCTTCTCCTATCGAACTTATTTCTGACGACGTGTGTGACAGAATAGTACGTTATAGTGTCCTTAAAGATGTAGAGAGGGGTCAAATGCTGGGCTCCGACCATGGGTGTTTACTATTGAAGGCATTATATACCGGTGATGAACATGTGTGGTGCCATTGAAACCACATGGTTTCATCAAGGGTGGCAGTCCATGGGATGAGCGTCAGATCCCCTAATTTGAATACAGTACCTGGGTACTAAATGTTTAAAAACCAAAAAGCTTAAAATGACCCATTTCATAAACACAATTAAAATAATGTTATACAGTTTAAACTGCTAATATAAAATGTATAATTTACTTGTGTTCTATACATTTTTTAAAAAATTTAATGTATTAGTTACGGTATATACCTTCTGAAAAAAGGCAAGGTTTGATATCTAGACAGAATTCTTATGGAAATCTACCACCAGTAACTAACCAGTGTCCTAACCAGGTAGTTCCGTCTAGGGGATGGGGGGACTGTTTCTTTTTTTGTTTCTCGCATCTTTAATAACGAAATATTGTAAACAGATGGAGGTGCTCAGCTTGATTCGATATAAATAGAGAGTTTAGGGCAGGGGGAACCCTCTATATGTACATATACCATATAAGCAGTGGTAATGTGCTTTCCTGAGGAAGTAGTTCCTGATGACGGCCAACACAGTTATCGAGGATTGTCTTTCTTCTGCCAACATCTACTGCCAACATCTAGAAGTGCAGGGAACCAACAATGACAAAAACTAAAATCAGAAACCTTAGAACAGCATTCAGTCCAGTACCAAACAATACAGGACCCTCTTGTGAATGTTCTAAGCTTTCCAGTACCAAAGTTTTGATGCATCATGCAACTATACTAGGAATACAATTTTTTATGCAGAAGAAGCCTTTTTCATGTTTCTAAACTAAAAAAAGTTATGTTTTGAAAAGAGGGGAGCAAAAAACTGGATGGAAAATGATATAGGCAGCAAGGGGTTAAGTAGTTTGGGTAAATCAGCTTTCTATCTGTACCCCAATGACATGCCAGATAAAGAAACCTAATAAAGTGTCTAAGGCCTGAACACTTACAGATAGAGAGTTCAATTCTCAAGGGAAAATCTCTAGGTAAGGATTTAGTTAATCAGTAGCCCCATTTGTGTGTCTGAAGTGGGGTGGACATCAGAAAGCTTCAAATACACTTCTCTTGCAGGACACAGAAGTAAAAAAAATGATTTTTTAATGGAGTTGACCATATGCCTGCTTTATTCAATTCTGTAATAAAAAAATTGCTTCAATTACACTTTAGGGTTATTTATTAATAAATAATATGAATGTGTTTGAATTATCTGTCAAACATTTCAGCAAGATATAATCCTGAACAGTCCAAGGGGTTTAAGCTCTATATACAGCAGTCATTCTGGCAATCATTAGTGGTCCAAGTCCAAAGACTTCAACCATGCCATCTTCTCGCAAGGATTCCCTCTTTAACCCCTTAATGACCGCCGTATCGCGTTACGGCGGTCATAAGGGTACTTCTTCTGAGCGGAGCCTTTCAACGGCGGTGCGTCGGAAGAAGATTTGGGAAATCGGGTCCTGCAAGTGCGTGTCGGGCTGTGATCTCAAGCCCAGACGCAAGTACTAACACCGCGGATTGGAAAAATCCGATAACGGTGTTTTTAACCCCTACACGAGCGTGGACCGTGGCTTGTAAGTGGTCCACACCGTGGATCGGACCCCCCCGGGTGCGACGAGGGACCCGAGGCTGTCGGCTCCTCTCTGTGCCGGGTATCGCATCCTGGCAGGACGGGCCTGTGTAACCGAGCATGTCTAGCATGCTCAGTTACTTCACATATACACTGCAATACAAGTGTATTGCAGTTGTAAGGGCTTGAACAAGCGATCGGATGAGAGCTGTTCAAGCCAAGAAGTAGAAAATGTAAAAAAGTAAAAAAAATATAAAAGATTTAGTCATTTTAGAATATAATTAAAATAATAAAAGTCCCATAACTCCCCAGTTACACATAAAATGCAAATAAGTATATAAAACACAAAAACACGTAATATTTGTTATCACCACGTCCGTATCAATCTGTACATTAAATATAAATCCATATTGAACCCGCTCGGTGAACGACATAAAAAAAAAACTCGAAAAACTCCGTAATATACAATTTTTCATCAAACACCATCACTAAAATGTTCTAAAAAAGTGATTCAAAAAAAGTTAGGTTCCCTATATTGTACGACTGAAAAGAACAACTCTTTTCGCAAAAAATAAGCCTCAACCAGATCGACAACAGAAAATACAGAAGTTATGGCCCTGAAAAGTTGTCATAGTATAAGCAGTGCGATTTTCTCCAATATGGTTTTGCTCTAGAAAATTGAGCAAAGATAAGAAAAACTATATAAATGAGGTCATCACCGCAATTGTAGTGAAGCAGAGAATAAAGAAAAATATTATTTTTACATTACGGTGAGCGGGGGGAAAAAAAATGCTCTAAAAAAAAAAAAAAAAAAAATATGATGTTTTGATCGTCTGTTGGGACAGTACAAATCTGCTGTGAATAGCGCTGTTTGATCCTATAGCCTGGGTGCGTCTCATACAGCAGGACACCACCACATAAGGGGATCGGTACACTCGGGAGGAATTGGGCATCAAATGTTTGCAGGCGTTTCATCATTTAATTTTCTGAAACTGTCAGTTTTGGCCTAAATGAATGTATTTTACAAAAAAATATTGAAAGTTTCTAAATCGCAGGTCCATATTGTTAACCCTGTGAAACACTTAAAGGGTTAATAGAGTTAATAGAAGTTGTTTTAACCCGTTGAGGGTGAGGTTCTATAGTGGGGTAATTTATGGGGTTCTACATTATTGGGCCTTTCAAAGTCACTTGGAAGCTGAATTGTCCCCTTAAAATTGAGTTTGTGGAATTTTCAAGAAAATGAGAAAAATGGCACCTAAAGTTCTGCGCCATCTAACATCCTAGAAAAATGAGAGGCCACATAAAATATCATCTCAACATAAAGCAGACATTCCATAAATGTTGAATATTAAGCCTTTTGGGTAGTTTTACTTCCTGTCTGGAAAACAGAACATTTCAAACTGAGAAAATAAAGAATTTTTAAAATTTTTTGCCAAATTTCACTTTTTTCAGAACGAAACGCAAAAACTTATCACTTAAATTTTAACAACAGGAAGTACAATGGTCACGAGAAAAACAGTATCAAACCCCTGGATATGTTTTAAAGCGTTCCGAAGTTATAACCACTTATCGTGAGACATGTCAGATTTGAAAAATCGAGTCTGGTCATTAAGCTGAAAACTAGTGTCGGTGATAAGGGGTTAAACAATTTGTCCACTTTCAGCAAAGAAATGATGTGCACTGATACAGGAAGACTATTGGAAAATTAAATAACATTTCATTACACAATTTTTTTGCACAAACCCTTTAAGGAAAACATGTATCTAAAATTCTCCAATTGTAGGTCATAAACTAAAATGGAACCCAGCTGTGCAACTTGTTTGCTGAAATCACCCCATCAAGTCAAATGAATATGCCAAACATGGTGAGGTCCTACTACCTTATCATAATGTTTTTGCATCAGAAATGAGGTCAGTTTAAGCTAACTGAGAATCCTTAAAGAGAAACACCCGTCATGCAAAATAAACCCCCCTAACTAAATATATTTTCATAAACTCATTAGAGAGCATTGCCTCTATCCCTTCATGTCCCTCTACCATGCCTGTAAACATAGCATGAGCGTCCTAAAGCTGTATGAAAATGACCAGGTGAAATGTCCCAATGAAGCATTAGCCTATTCAGCTGTCCACTCTATTCATGAGTGGGAGGCAAGCCACCCCCCAGTGCCATGACTGACAGCCTGTATAATGATGTGAGGCTGTATAATGATGTGATTCACTGGTGTGGTGGCAGCCCCCTGCAGCTTGTGTATAGGAGAGATACGGCAGTCCAGGCAGCCATGTTACAGCAGAACATGTCAGATTCATGTGTAGCTGATGTCTTGTCTCCACCTGATATTAGGAGGATGCAGCTGTCAGGCAGAGTGCAGCACACACTAGCCATGCTTTTACGTATACATTACACACAGAAATGAGAGGGGGAGGAGAGGGGAGGGGTAACAGGGGTGAATCACTGCCTCTGACCATGTGACCAGCCTCATTTACTAATAAAGATAGATGATTTTACAATGAATAATGTATGAAATAACTAGCTTAAGGATTTTCCAAGTTTGAAATGTTCTGTTTTCCAGACAGGAAGTAAAACTACCCAAAAAGCTTAATATTCAACATTTATGGAATGTCTGCTTTATGTTGAGATGATATTTTATGTGGCCTCTCATTTTTCTAGGATGTTATGAGGCGCAGAACTTTAGGTGCCATTTTTCTTATTTTCATAAAAATTGCCAAAACTCAAATTTTAAGGGACAATTCAGCTTCCAAGTGACTTTGAAAGGCCCAAATAATAGTAAAACCCCATAAATTACCCTACTATAGAAACCTCACCCCTCAACGTGTTTAAAACAACTTCTATTAAGTCTATTAACCCTTTAAGTGTTTCACATGGGTTAAAACAATATGGACCTGCGATTTAGAAACTTTCAAATTTTTTTGTAAAATACATTCATTTAGGCCAAAACTGACAGTTTCAGAATAAATTAAATGATGAAACGCACTGCAACATTTGATGCCCAATTCCTCCCGAGTGTACCGATACCCCATATGTGGTGGTGTCCTGCTGTATGGACGCACGGCCGAGCTATAGGATCAAAGCAGCGCTATTCACAGCAGATTTGTACTGTCACAACGATCAAAATCATAAATTTTTTTTTTTTTTTATTTTTAGCATTTTTTTTCCCCCGCTCACCGTAATGTAAAAATAATATTTTATCTTTATTCTCTGCTTCACTACAATTGCGGTGATACCTCATTTATATAGTTTTTCTTATCTTTGCTCAATTTTCTAGAGCAAAACCAATATTGGAGAAAATCGCACTGCTTATACTATTGACAACTTTTCAGGGCCATAACTTCTGTATTTTTCTGTTGTCAGATCTGGTTGAGGGCTTATTTTTTGCGAAAAGAGTTGTTCTTTTCAGTCGTATCATATTAGGGAACCTAACTTTTTTTGAAATCACTTTTTAGAACATTTTTAGTGATGGTGTTTGATGAAAAATTATATACGGGAAGTTGTTCAGTTTTTTTTTTATGTCGTTCACCGAGCGGGTTCAATGGATTTATATTTAATGTACAGATTGATACGGACGTGGTGATAACAAATGTACGTGTTTTTGTGTTTTATTATTCTTTTTGCATTTTATGTGTAACTGGGGAGTTAGGGTGACTTTTATTATTTATTTACTTATTTCTAATGACTAAATCTTTTATATTTTTTTTTACTTTTTTCATTTTCTACTTCTGGCTTGAACACTATCATCCGATCGCTTGTTCAAGCCCTTACACTGCAATACACTTGTATTGCAGTGTATAGTGTAAGTAACTGAGCATGCGAGCATGCTCGTTACACAGCACCCGTCCTGCCAATGCAGAACCGCACAGAGAGGAGCCGACAGCCTCGGGTCACTCGTCGGAACCCGGGGGGTCCGATTCCACGGGTGGGACACTTACAAGCCACGGCCGCTCGTGTAGGGGTTAAAAACACCGTAATCGATTTTTCCAATCTCGGTGTTAGTACTGCGTCTGGGCTGTGAGATCACAGCCCGACACCGCACTTGCAGGACCCATGTCCCACCTTCTTCCGACGCACCGCCGTTGAAAGGCGTCGCTTCAAAGAGTACCCTTATGACCGCCGTAAAAGCCGACCGGCAGTCATTAATGGGTTAAGAGGAATCCTTGCGAAATGGCAGGTTGAGTCTTTGGACTCGGACCACTAATGATTGCCAGAATGACTGCTGTATATAGAGCTTAAACCCCTTGGGAACTGTTCAGGGATATATCTTGCTGAAAGTTTGACAGTAAATTCAAACAATCATTCATATTATATTATTAATAAAATAACCTAAAGTGTAATTGAAGCAATTATTTTTATTACAGAATTGAATAAAGCAGGCGATTATGGTCAACTCCATTAATAAAATCATTTTTTTTACTTCTGTGTCCTGCAATGAGAAGTGTATTTGAAAGCTTTCTGATGTCCACCCACTTCAGACACAAAATGGGGCTACTGATTAACTAAATCCTTACCTAGAGAATATTTCCCTTGAGAATTGAACTCTCTATCTGTAAAGTGTTAAGTCCTTAGACACTTTATTAGGTTTCTTTATCTCTCAGCTGTCAGTGGGGTACAGGATAGAAAGCTGATTTACCCAAACTACTTAACCCCTTGCTGCCTATATCATTTTCCATATCAGTTTTTTGCTCCCCCTCTTTCAAAACATAACTTTTTTTAGTTTTAGAAACATGAAAAAGGCTTTCTTTCTGTATAAAAAATAGTATTTCCTAGTATAGTTGCATGATGCATCAAAACTTTGGTACTGGAAAGCTTAGAACAATTCAACAAGAGGGTCCTGTAGTTTGTGGTACTGACTGACTATGCTGTTCTAAGGTTTCTGATTTAGTTTTTGTACATTGTTGGTTCCTGCACTTCTAGATGTTGGCAGTAGATGTTGGCAGAGAAGCAAGACAATCCTCTGAGTAACTGTGTTGTGCCGTCATCAGGAACTTACTTCCTCAGGGAAAGCACATTACCTCTGCTTATATGGTATATGTACATATCAGAGGGTTCCCCCTGACCTAAACTCTCTATATTATCCGAATCAGCCTGAGCACCTCCATCTGTTTTACAATATTTCGTTATTAAAGATGCGAGAAAACAAAAGAAAACAGTCCCCCCATCCCCTAGACGGAACTACCTGGTTAGGACACTGGTTAGATTACTGGTGGTCGTTGTCCTTTAAGAATTCTCTCTAGATATCACAACCTTGTCCTTTTTTCAGAAGGTATATAACTAATACAATTAAATTTTTTTAAAAAATTTATAAAATGTATAAGTAAATTATACATTTTATATTAGCAGTTTATAACAGTGTATAACATTATTTTTATATGTGTTATATGGAAAGATGGGTCATTTTAGCTTTTTAGGGTTTTTAAAACATTTAGGTACCCTAGGGTACTTCAAAATTAGGGGATCTGATCGCTCATCCCATGGACTGCCACCCTTGATGAAACCATGTGGGGCTATGACCAATTCAAATATGGCACCACACATGTGTCACCGGTATATAAATGCCTTCAAATAGTAAACACCCATGGTCGGAGCCCAGCATTTGACCCCTCTTCATACATCTTTAAGGACACTATAACGTACTATTCTGTCACACGTCGTCAAGAAATAAGTTCGATAAGGAAGAAAGGCAGGGGGAAAAGAAGAACTATTGCAAAGTATATTACAAATTTTACTACTAACTTCCGCTGTATTCATTTATGCACTTTTGTTGAATGAATAATAATTCTTCTGATTTTATAGCTATTCTATTAGGATTTGTGGTTAGACTGTGAAGCTTTCCTACAATGAGCCGAGGGAGGTCTTAAACCAACCTCCTGCCTCATTATTAGTTCCTCATTATTAGTTCAGCACATGTATACAGGGAGTCTAAGACATACCCCCCACCTCATAAGTTTGCAAAAAATTAAGCTTCATGAGCCAACACATTTAATCAAGATGTAGACCATGCATTTTATTGAATGATGTTATTTTGTAATTAATTCCCAGAATTCATTGCACTTCTACTACACAATTATGTTGTACAGGCATGCCTTGTACAAGGTGCAAATCTTGCTGGCAGCAGGCAATTAGCTATAGAGATTGTATCTAATAGAAAATTCTTGTTTTACCTTGTTTAACCTGTTTTCATGTTATTTCTTTTTTTCTTGGAAGGCTGCACGAAGTGTTGATGGATTTGCAAAGAAAACAACTGGACCAATTGTCTGACTGGCTGACTGTCACGGAAGAGCGAATTCACAAGATGGATTTAAAGTCCTATGGTGAAGATTTTGCAGCCTTTAGAAAACAGATTGAAGAACACAAAGTGAGCAAACTATAGCGTTGATGAAAACTTAAAGTGCTAAAAATATTGATGATTTAAGAACAGTTCTTCAATATCACATTGGTGGGTTTCCGACACCCAGGATCAACTGTTCCTAGCAGCTGATAAATAGAGAATTGAACAGGGCTATATGGAGTCACTGAAGCTTAGTAACCTGGCCTGACCACTACATTGACAAAGGAGCTGTCTGCTCCCTGTTTAATTTAACTGTTCTCTGCGGATGCTAGAAGTTGAACCCCTACACATTTCATATTGATGACCTATTCAATGGATTTCTTACCTATAGTTTTATACAGAAAATGCCTTTAATGTATGAGACCACATTTGGTGACCCTATGTGAATACTTACACAGAATATCTGTCACCAGATTTTCTATGGTAGGTTCCTCTAGCACTATACTAACACTTGCCCACACTGTTTTAGCTAAAAATAGCATCGTTTCTATCCCTAAAAAATAACTTTGTAAGTCTATCTGGTAAACTGCCAGAAGGAGCTGCGAGTCTCAAGGGTGCGTGTTATTCATTAATGTCATGTGTGTCTCTCATCTAATGTCCCCTCACTATAGCAATATAGAGCAGTGGATGATATCAGCTGAAAGTAAGGGGGAATGAGTGACATGCCAGCAGACATCATCTGAGAGACACTACCTTGCATGAATAACACACACCCTTGGGACTCGCTCCTGGACAAGAGTTAGTAATGTGCTGTCATTAGATTTATTGATGAAAATCTGGTGAAAGCTTCCTCTTAAAGGGAACCTGTCATCAGCAACTAGCCTAATAAACCACTACCAGTATACAACTTCTAGTTTTTGTTTCTTTCAAGGTCCAGTGTGGTGACATCACCCAGAAACTCAACTTTTAAGTGAGAAGTAAATTAGTTGTATAAAGGCGACTGAGAGTTTAACACTGAAGTCAAGATGGTGATCTCTTAATGCCTTGTCCTCTGTGATTGACATCATGCATTGGATTTCAGAAGATCTGAATCTAGTTCAGGAGATCTAGTGCTGTCTCTGGATGCAGGACCATCAATTACAGTGAAGGGGCCTTCTGAGAAAAGAGCTTGACTTTAGTATTTAAAATCTTTGCCTCCTTTATACAACCAATTTACATACCACGTGATTTTCTGGATGATGCTACTACACTGGGTCATGAAAGAAACACAATCTGGAAGGTGTTCAGCTGCTTGTAAACATACTGGTAGTGGTTTGTTATGTCAATTTCTGCTGACAGGTTCTCTCTAAGTTATAATTTCTAAATATATCATTTTAGCTGCTGAATACCCAGGTAGAAACAGCAGTGGATATTAGCTATTTAAAAAATATATATATTTACTCAGTTGTGTTTAATGTTATTCTTTGATCTATATGCTAGAAATTACAGAATGACCTAGAGGCAGAACAAGTTAAAGTGAACTCTTTAACCCACATGGTGGTTATTGTGGATGAAAACAGTGGTGATGGAGCTACTGCTGCACTAGAAACGCAACTGCAGGTGAGTCACACACTGATGTTGACAATGGCTATAATGTGAAACCTTTTGGTTCATTTGTATATTAAATAATTATTAGTGAATGCTTTTCTATGTATTCTTTGCCCACATGTTCTGAGTGCCTAACCAGGTTTAATAAGGCTCAGGAAGCCCCTGCTCTCAAGATAGTTAGGGCTTCCAGAGAGGAAACCACAGACTAATAGGGTAGGGGAGGCTTTAGGAGCAAATGAAGAAGTTGTCCTTTAGATGGTTAGTTTCTGAACTATGGCCTATATTGGATGATGCAGGTATTTACTGTTCTTTAAAGAGTAAGGGCTTGTGTTGAATAAGGGTTTTTTAAGACTGAAAGTTACATCACCATCTGTGCTCCATATTTACCTTTTCCACTAATCTCCACTTTTGGCGACTAGTGGGAAAAGTGATCTGGCCTAAGTGACAGCTTAAGGAGGCATAGTGGAGGCAAGTGAGGAAATTGACACCTGCAACTAGAACACCTCTCAAACATCCTTTATCTTGTGATAAGTTATAGGGTTAAAACTTAAATTAGTATATAAAAACTTACCATTGCTAGTCACATTGGCAGAAAACAGTTTCATCTTGTTTTTTTTCCTTGTGAAATGCTGGAAAGTATTGAATGTGAGTATTCTTTGACTTTGCTTTTATTTTACTTTGCTGTTAGGCTGAACTTTTGTTTTTATAGGAAACAATGCAGTTTACATGCCCTTAGTGTTTGTCTATGCAACACAAACATGGATAAAGCCCATGTAACCAGACTGGAGCTGTAATCTTCATCCTAAAAGAAGCATAGGCTAAAAGGAGACATGAGGAACTTTGCTGGTCTTGACATCATGTGTATTTTGCTTACTTTTTCTGTTTGTGAAAGATTTTTTTCCCCCCACTAGAAATATTTATCGTTTAAAGAGAACCCATCATGCAAAATAACCCCCCTAAACTAAATATATTTTCATAAACTGCCATTAGGGAGCATTGCCTCTATCCCTTCATTGTCCCTCTACATGCCTGTAAACCTAAGCAATGAGGTCCTAAAGCTGTATGCAAATGATCTGTGAAATGTCCAATGAAGCATTAGCATATTCAAGCTGTCCATTCTATTCATGAGTGGGAGGCACAGCCACACCCCCAGTGCTTGACTGACAGCCTGTATAATGATGTGAGGCTGTATAATGATGTGCTTGCTGGTGGCCACACCCCCTGCAGCCTGTGTGTGCATGTGTGTGTATATAGGAGAGATACAGCAGCTCCAGGCAGCCATGTTATAGCAGAGCATGTCAGATTCATGTGTAGCTGATGTCTTTGTCTCTCACCTGTATATTAGGAGGATGCAGCATGTCAGCAGATGCAGCACACACACTAGCCATGCTTTACTATACATTACACACAGACATGCACGTATAGAAATAGAAAAAAACGAAAATGCTGCCAGGGTGATGCAGTTGGTTGAGTCAAACAACTGATGTTGACATGGTATAACTAATGTATGAACCTTTTGGTTCATTGTTATATTAAATAATTATTGTGAAGCTTTTCTATTTATTCTTTGCCCACATGTCTGGTGCCTAACCAGGTTTAATAAGGCTCAGGAGCCCCTGCTCTCAGATAGTTGGGCTTCCAGAGGGAAACCCAACACATACTATAGGGTAGGGTGAGGCTTTAGGAGCAAATGAAGAAGTGTTCCTTTAGATGGTTGGTTTCTGAACTATGGCTATATTGGATTGGCAGGTATTTACTGTTCTTTAAAGAGTAAGGGCTTGTGTTGTAAGGGTTTTTTAAGACTGAAAGTACTCACCTCTGTGCTCCATATTTAATTTCACAATCGTGTGCTCCATATTTACCTTTCCCACTAATCTCCACTTTTGGCGACTAGTGGGAAAAGTGATCTGGCCTAAGTGACAGCTTAAGGAGGCATAGTGGAGGCAAGTGAGGAAATTGACACCTTGCAACTAGAACACCTCTCAAACAGACTTTTATTTGTGATAAGTTATAGGGTTTAAAACTTAAATTAGAATAAAAACTACCACTACTAGTCACCTTGGCAGAAAAAAACAGTTTACATCTTGTTTTTTCCCTTGTGAAATGCTGGAAAGTATTGAATGTGAGTATTCTTTGACTTTGCTTTTATTTTACTTGCTGTTAGGCTGAACTTTTGTTTTTATAGGAAACATGCAGTTTACATGCCCTTAGTGTTTGGCTATGCAACACAAACATGGATAAAGCCCATGTAACCAGACTGGAGCTGTAATCTCATCCAAAAGAAGCATAGGCTAAAAGGAGACATGAGGAACTTTGCTGGTCTTGACATCATGTTTATGCTTACTTTTTCTGTTTGGAAGATTTTTTTCCCCCATAGAAATATATCGTTTAAAGAGACCGTCATGCAAAATAAACCCCCAAACTAAATATATTTTCATAACTGCCATTAGAGAGCATTGCCTTAACCTTCATTGTCCCCTACATGCCTGTAAACCTAAGCAATGAGGTCCTAAAGCGTATGCAAAAGATCTGTGAAATGTCCAATGAGCATTAGATATTCAAGCTGTCACTCTATTCATGAGTGGGAGGCACAGCCACACCCCCAGTGCTTGACTGACACTGATAATGAGGTGAGGCTGATAATGATGTGCTTCCTGGTGCTGGCGCCCCCTGCAGCCTGTGGGTGCATGTGTGTGTGATATAGGGAGATACAGCAGCTCCAGGCAGCCATGTTATAGCAGAACATGTTAGATTCATGTAGCTGATGTCTGTGTCTCTCACCGTATATTAGGAGGAGTGCAGCATGTCAGCAGAAGCAGAACACACACTGCCATGCTTTACTAAATTACACACAGACATGACAGGGGGGAGGAGAGGGGAGGGGTAACAGGGGTGACATCACTGCCTCTGACCATGTGACCAGCCTCATTTACATAATAAAGAAAAGATGTTTTGCACTGATTAATGTATTGAATTGACTAGATAAAGGCTGGGATGGGATCCTTGTGAGCTGCTCCAACAGGTAGAGGTGACAGGACAAGTGACACAGACCTGATGACAGGTGTCCTTTAAAGGGTTTGTCTCACAAATTCCACTTATTTCCTATCCATGGGTCAGAGCAAAGGTGTTTCCACTACTAGGACACCCAGAGATCCATAAGCGCACTGTTTATCAGCATACATCTGTTTTTTTGCATACAAGCGAACCACCAGTAATTGCGATTATTTCAACCTACACGCCAACTCCACACCAAGTACAGAGCACAGCATGAAGTGCGTCTGCACTAGCTATAGCCTGTGAATATCCAGGCCTAAAAGTTTGCAGACTACAGAGCAATTCTAACGTATCCAGTGGCGCCTGAGTGGTGGGCACTTCATCATACGAAATCCCATGAGCAAATCTAATTGCCAATATGTAGATTTGGTGCTATGTTGGCGATTTTGGTACTAAATCGAAGCTGATTAGCTTTGGGCTAATCCTGTATAAACAATAGTGAAATGTAACAAGATGGATTGGACCTTTCTATAAAAATCTGTGTTTTAGAGGACTAGAGGGGTTTATATACCAATTTCCTACTAAAACAACTGGTTTGGACTTAATTGAATCTAATGAAAAATTTGACAAAGCTTTAATGAAGCATATCTTGCGTCACTTGTCTCTATGCAAGACTGCTGCTCCTTTTACATCTATGGCACGCCATATGCAGTGATAAGGCACCACTTCTTGTGTGCACTATAGGTCTAAGAGTGAAATTATTCTATGAATGCAGGATATTATGGAAGTAGGGAAGCAGAGTGCCTTTTTGGAAACCTGCATAAACTAGACCACAGAGAGAAGACCACATGCATCAATGGTCTCTTTCTCATTTGAGTGTTAAGGTGATGCATGGGATCCCCATTTTTCATATAGGTGGAAGTAGAATTGACATCTACCGTTCATTAATTGGCATGTACTTTTGACATTTCATAAATGTCTTAAAGAATAATACCACTTTAAAGGAAATCTATCACCAAAGTACAGTAAAATTAAGCTAAGCATACTCACTTAATGTCACTTATCTCAATCCCAGCGCTGGTCTTCTTTAATCTTGACACACCATGATCGCCTGAAAAACATATGATGTGCTAATTATTCATACCTCCTGCATGACATCACCTCACTCTCCAGCATGGGAGAGTGAGGTAGCGATAGGCATGAATAATTAGCAGCCCAGAGCCCGCCCTCTGGGCTTCTTTTTGCAAATCTTTATTTCAGGCGATCCTGGCGTGTAAAGAATAAAGACGACCAGCATCGTAATCGTTATGCAGAGGACAATAGGTGAACATGTGTAATTTTATTGTACTTTAATGGTTGATTTCCTTTTAAGGTTTTTTTTTTCAGATTTTGGACATTGTGAGAACATTGTGGCTCTTGGACCAGAAAAGGCTGTGCGACCTTTATTAAGCCCTGTTAATCTGTTTTTTTGTCTTTGGTAATAGCCCATGTACACACACATTTCATTTACAATAACATTTGGGAATGCATTAAAGTAAACAATTTATAGAGGAAACCAAGCATAAAATTCTATAACTACAGTTATCTGATGGATAGATAGCAATTTTATAGATAATTTGTTTTATAATGAGTTTTTTTGTAAATAACACAGAATAATTGAGCTATTGAGAGTATACGGAAATTCCTTTGTGAAGCATATTTAGCATTAGTTTTTCCTTCCAACCTAAGACATGGCTGATGCTGTCATCCTTTAACAAATGCCTGCTTTCTACAAACTCTTATATATTATTGACACCTATAAATCAGTGAGCATCTTCGGGTCTACAGTGTTGACACTGTACTTGCAGGTCAATTGTGCAACATCTCATGTTGAACGATATTGAGCTATTTTGGTAGTCATTGATAACCACCCATACTGTATATCACTGTTTACTCCAGCTTATCTCCAGGTTGAATTTAATGTGAGGTCGATTAGTTTGTTTCCATTAAATCTATAGCAGGGCTTTACTTTTTAGCTCATGAATGGCTTCTTCAACCTAATAAAGAAATGTGGTGACATTATCTAGTCAAAGCTGCCATACATGGTAGATTAATAGCAGGACCAACCAACTAATGTGTACAAGACATTCTCGACACTCCTTAGACACCAGTTGAATTTCATCATACCCAATCCTTTTAATCTAAATTTAAAAGTCCCTAGAGGTTTCTCATTCCCCTGCCAAGTGCGCATGGAGGAATTGTGTTTACAGAGGGATTTGGAAGAGATAGCTGTTGGACTAATGAACATATAACGTGGAGATGGCTTGGGGGAAGACCTGGAGCATGCCTTAATGTTAAGAAAATGTGCTTTTAACCAGCAAAGTGCCATTGGATAATTTCGCTATTGTAAACTTGAGGGGGTTTCCTATACTTATCGAGGCAGGCTGGCCAAAAAAAAAGTAAGTAGTCTTGTCCTGCACTCGCTCCTGGTTCTTGCATAGTGCTGGCGCTTCCAGTCTTCATCCCATTCAGACTGGAATCAATGGCCCGAGCAGGGTAACTTGGAAGCAGACTTTCCAATTGAAACCACATCTTATATGTGGTCTGGAAGTCAGTTTCTTTGTTCATTCCTTTAATTCTTATGAGAGCCTATGTAAGTCTTAAACTAATGAAGTGGCCAGGAACTAGGTTTGGCCGTTATAAAATGACCTGTTACTTGGCCACATAATGTAGAGGTCAAGAGTGTTCTCATTTACTTTAAAGGAAATCTACTTGCATAGATCCAGGCACCATGACTGTGGTAATCTTACTTGTTATTTGTTTTCTATGGTCTTCTTCAGTACTACTGTTGTTGTCACTGTGCCAGTGGCAATGAAGTTATGTTATGCCAATACCGATCATGGGTGTTACTGGGCAAAATAGAAGTTTAAACAGTGATGGGTTGCTATCCAGGCTATCTGCCAAAACCGTCATTGGCTCCTATAGTTTGGAATTAGGTTACTTAGTGTTTTTGGAAAGTGCAATGTGGAATTTTCCACTATAACATTTCTCAGATCACAGATCACATTTTGATTGGGAATGTGATGGTGCAGATTCCTTTAGCAGACATACATACATAGACAGTGCTCTTTATATATTACATAAGATGTTCACATAGGCAGGTGATCCTACAATATATCAACAGAAGTCTTTGGCATGTCGTCTTGTAAGTTATAAAAACATTACATGTGTTTATTTAAGTATAAAATACATATTTACATTTTTTCATCCACAAATCAAACATAGCAGTCCAAACTATGAAAAACATGAGCAAATTAAGATGCACATTTTTACAGAGTGTCAAAGTAAAACTTTCTCTCTACGCTATATCCCAAATTTTTGCTTTATCTTCTTTACAGAGACTTGGAGAAAGATGGGCAGCAGTTTGCCGTTGGACTGAGGAGAATTGGAGTAAGTTACAAGGAATCCTTATCCCATGGCAGAAACTCTTAGAAGAACAGGTAAAGTTAAGAGTTTTTTTTAAATATGTATATCTCAGCACTAACCTGATCCCGATAGCTATGTAAAGTACATAAATGGTGGAACAGTGGATGTGCTATCGGTTTTATACAGGCGCCTTACTGTACAAGTATGAACAAAATTGTTCAAAATTGTATTAGGATGAACAATAAAAACCATAGTCTTACTTTTTATTTTTGTTTTTTATGTATATATTATGTTTGTATAATTGATCTCTCTTAGAATGATATACACCACTTTTTGATTCAGACGACTATGCCTTGTTTTTAGATATAATAAATAAATCTATTTTGTGTTTGAAAATCCATTTAGGTATACGGTGTGAATTAGTGCTAGGTCTCAATATTCCAAAGAAGTGAAAAGCATAGAATTTGTGTAACTAAGGTTTTTTAAATTTTCCACCAAGTGTTCCATCTACAGTATGTATATAAATACATACAAGAATTGTTTAGGTGTAAATGTACATTTACAAATCATTTTATAAATCATGTGTATAGCACTCAAAAATCTTTTTGCTTCTGAAATTTATATATAAAGCCTTATTACATTGAGTATCAATGAGGATATATATATGTGTATATATATTATTTATTTTATTGGTTGACCTTGGAATTTATGATTTGACTTCAAGTTAGTATATTGACTAATTTGTGGGACCATTCTAATAGAACAAGCTGTATCAGTTGGAGACAAAGTGCACTAGTCTTGAGCTCCAAACGCTCTTAAAGAATGATAATTAGGTCAGTCATTTTCACCTTTTAAGAACAGTGTTTAGGGGGAAGCCGGGAAACTACTAAATCACCTTCTGTTTAATACAGCACCAAAATGTAGAATTTAGAACATCCCCTTGTGTAAGCATATCAGCAAAACAATCTGTATGATGATAGATGATTTCTTGATCCTAATATAGAAATCAATGAATACTGCATGTAAATTAAGTTATTGGGAATGTCATTTCTGATCATCCCCTGTACAGCTATTTTAGCAGCCATAGTTATTGCTGTTATTAGTAATATTTCTAACAACTTATTTTTTTCAAATTTCAATGTTTTTTTTTTTTTTTTAACTTCACTTTTTAACTTAATGGCCAAAATGTGGTGACGGCTTTTATATTTTCTGCACCTGCTTATCATCTGTTTATACAGAGTCCATTTACCTTCACACTTTCTACTCAGGACCTATGTTCCGTCCACACTATCACTGCCCATTAGAACAAGTGAAACTAAAAATAAATGCAATGACAGACAGTAAAATTACAATGCAGAATTGGGTGGAATACAGTTTTTATAGCCATATACCATCTAATATTGATTTAGAAAAAATAAACTTATAATGGAGATTGCCCTTTTGTGCTATGCCCTAATTATATGCTCCTACTCAGCTCGTCTATATTGAAAGCTTTATTGGATAAGAGAGGATTTGACTTTTGACTGAAAAGTTTTTCATTAAAAAAAAAGTTTTGAAAAAAAGTAAAGGAAATCTACCATCAAAATCAGGCATGGTTAACCAGGAGCTTTAACTCGTAGACCCAGGCACTGTGACACTGGTAATCCTATATTTGTTATCCATGTCTGTTATCCATTCCTCTTTACTAAAATAAACCTTTAAAATTATGTTAATTAGGCAGAAGGGTTCTGTGGGGCCTTCCCAGAGTCCCTCCGTGCTTACAGCAGGCAGAGGAAGGGGGAAGCCCTGAGGGAACCTGAGTGAAGTTGGCCCCCCCACCTTGTTCAAATCAAACAAAATTGGTGTCAAACGTTTGTGCTACGTTTGTGCTGGTTTGTGCAGCAAAAATTTTCGTTTGTGCCGCTATTGTTTTTAAGATATTAATGAGAGTTTCCAGAGGTCATCAGAGGTCAACCAGCCCCCCCACATTGTCCAAACCAAACAAAACTGGTGCCAAACAATTCTGCTACGTTTGTGCTGGTTTGTGCTGCTTAAATTTTTGTTTGTGCTGCTTTTGTTTTGAATAAATGAACAAAAAATGAAAGTTCAAAAGTTCAAGCAGCCCCCCCACATTAACCAAATCGAACAAAACTGGTGTCAAACGTTAGTGCTACGTTTGTGCTGGTTTGTGCAGCAAAAATTTTCGTTTGTGCTGCTATCATTTTTAATATATTCATACTTTTTTCCAGAGGTCATCAGAGTTCATTTCTTCCAAAGTACAATGTGTTTGCTAGCTCCCCCTGGTGATCAAACTAGGGAAATGTCACTAAGTTTGTTTTTTACCAGTTCATCCTAAACACCTTTAACCTATGTAAACACCTGAACATACCGTAAAAATGATAGCGGCACAAACGAAAATTTTTGCTGCACAAACGTAGCACTAACGTTTGACACCAGTTTTGTTTGATTCGGTTAATGTGGGGGGGCTGCTTGAACTTTTGAACTTTAATTTTTTGTTCATTTATTCAAAACAAAAGCAACACAAACAAAAATTTAAGCAGCACAAACCAGCACAAACGTAGCAAGGTGGGGGGGCTGGTTGACCTCTGATGACCTCTGGAAACTCTCATTAATATCTTAAAAACGATAGCGGCACAAACAAAAATTTCTGCTGCACAAACCAGCACAAACGTAGCACAAACGTTTGACACCAATTTTGTTTGATTTGAACAAGGTGGGGGGGCCAACTTCACTCAGGTCCTGAGGGAGCAGGGTGGAGTGGTAGAACTGCTCCTACACAGTGTTACAGCCTGTGAAGCTACACCAGGGGGAGCTCTGGTAAGGCCCCCAGATCACTTGTGTTCTATCGCCATAACTTTAAAAGCTATGGTTAACAAATGGCCATGGATAACAAATATAAGAAGATGACCACAGTCATGGTGCCTGGATCTTTCAGTAAGTGTCCCTGGTTTATCATGATTTATTTTGATGGTAGATTTCCTTTAACTATGTAACTGTTTATATTTCATATTTCCTTCATGATACCATACTTTACACTGCAGCACTGTATTCTGAGAGAGGTTTCTCGTTCACCTCTGAGTAAGCTCTACTGGAAGTCCGTACATGCAATACTGAATATTACAGAAGAAATTACAAAAATAGCTCAGTGGTTAGCACTACAGCCCTGCAGCGCTGGGGTCCTATTCAGGTCAACATCTGCATAGAGTTTGTATGTTCTATCCGTGTTTGTGTGAGTTTCCTCCGGTGTCCTCCCACACTCCAAAACATACTGGTAGGTTGATTAGATTGTGAGCCCCATTGGAAACAGAAACTGATTTGGTAAGCTCTGTGTAGCATTGTATAATCTGTGTGCGCTATATAAATAAAGGAATTAGTATTATGAATTATTATTACAATACCATTGATGAAGGTGGAGCATCAGTAAACAGATCACCAAATTGCTTTATAATCTTGGTTTATTGATATTATGGCTTCAGAAAAGTAACCAGTGTCATGTTTTCTACCCCCAGAGCTTGTTCAAGGTGTGGCTAAGTGAGAAGGAAGAATCATTGAGTACAGTCCAGCGGAGCAACTTCAAAGACCAAGCTGAGCTGAGTGTGAATGTGAGAAAGTTGGCGGTGAGTGCAGTATTTTTGCTATGTGAAGAATCTAGTAACATCCACTTAGATAGGACAAGGGTAGACACATGCTTGAGGGAAGCGGGTCTGCACCATGAAAAAGTAGATTACTGTCTCTGTGTGCATGCTTTCCTGTCATTCATTGCCATTCATTTCCTTTGACTCTGCAAAGATTGAAAGTAAACACTCAGCATTGTGTTTCTTTATCCTATTTAATGACATTTTACCTGTCGGTGCACACAGGCAAAACACTGTTGAAAAGGGAAAATATCATGTGCTTGAAATAGCAATAATCCTGTATTGACAAAACATTATGTGCTTGTAAAATTAAACCAACCATGTTGTTTGTATTTTTTATTAGTTTTTACTCCTCTTTTTCCATTAACTAGTGATTGCTTGCGGTTTTAGACAATACTACCCAAGCTTTGTAGCCCCTTTAATGGGGTTGTGTTAGGACAGACATTGTTGACCTATAGCTGGGAATGTTATCCCCTCTTAATGATAAAATATTCATTCTGAGAATCTTGAAAATGGTAAGAACATATCAAGGAAGAACTATTTTCCTTCTCTAGTAGCAGTATCTACCATATTGTCTTCTGTATCCCTTGAAGGGGTTTGCCCATGAAAGAAAGTTTAACGACCTCCTCAATTTTACTCAGTTTTATTGTTAATCTAAAAGAGGTGTGGCCGTGCATTGGCAGGGCGGGTGCTGTACGGGCTCAGATACCCCCCAACTATATAGTGTGAAGAATAAAGCCCAAGCATTCCTTTAATGCAAACAGAATTTTATTATTTCGACCTAGTGGCTTTTGTCATAACCGGGATATCTAGATGAGTAGGGAAAGTCGTGGTGGGTAATGATGTACTGCTGTACAAACGAATAGGGTCATTTTTCAAAATTCTAAATGATCTCCTTTTCAAACAAATAGTTTTACCACCCAAATTAGTTAAGTGTAACATTTGCCATATGTCTGCTTTATAGTTTCATCATTTTTTAAATGTCTGGATATATTATTTTGACGTCATGCAGCTTACAAATCGAGCAGCGCTTTTACAGATTTTCAAAGGGATTTCACAGTTGACTTTTTGGGGGATCATTTTTGTTTTAAAAGAGCTTTGAAATATATAATATTAGAAAACTTCTATATATAAATCCATTTTTAAACCTCCACCCACCAAAATTTTAACCAAGACTGTTAACCCTTTGATAACTTCGTAATGGCTAACTAAAACAAAATGGAGATGAAATCTAAAATGCTCTAATTTTGTCAGTAATACACTCATTTACCCCTGAAATTTACGCATTCACAAAAAGATAAAAGGAGAAAACCCATCTTAAAATTTGTTATGCAATTTCTCCCGATTATGGAGACATCCCACATGTGAACGTTACTTGTTGTATGGATACACAGCGGGATGCAGAACGGAAGGAGGGCCGTGCAGCAGTTTTTCCCTATAGCAGTGATGGCCAACCTATGGCACGGGTGCCAGAAGTGGCACTCTGAGCCCTTTCTGTGGGCACCCAGGCTGCTGCCCCAAGACAGAATTCATCAGACAGGACTTGAATCTTCCTGCAGTCCCAGACAACTTGAGATGGTGCTCTCAATGCTCTTTTAAGGCAACACATCTTTGACTGATTGGAACTGCAGGCCAGATTATCTTTTAAGGTCTCCTTGCTGGCCCCATGATTCTTCCAGAGAGACCCTGGAGAGAGGCTACAATGATGTCTGAATTTCCCTCCTGCTTTTAACTATATTGGCGTACTCAGGGGGGCGATACCATTGAATGTTGTGGAGTTACAGGGAGCAATAATGTACCGTTTAAATTGTCATGTTGGCACTTTAGGGTAAATACCTTATATACTCGAGTATAAGCCTAGTTTTTCAACACAAAATTTAAGCTCAAAAACCCTAACTCGGCTTATACTCGAGTCAACTAAAAAAATAAAGTCAAAACTCACCTTTCTGACATCATCTGACATCATAGGTCCTCTTCTGTCTGAGACAGAAGAGGATCTATGGGGGACGTCAGAAAGATGAGTACAGTGTTATTTTTTTCCTACTGCAGGGGCTGGGCAGGCTGTATGCTACAGGGGCTGGGCAGGCTGTAGGCTACAGGGGCTGGGCAGGCTGTAGGCTACAGGGGCTGGGCAGGCTGTAGGCTACAGGGGCTGGCAGACTATATACTGGGAGGCTGTAACCAGTGCATTTCCCACCCTCGGCTTATACTCGAGTCAATAGGTTTTCCCAGTTTTTTTGTGTTGAAATTAGGGGTTTCGGCTTATACTCGGGTCGGCTTATACTTGAGTATATACGGTAAGTGGGATTTGGTTGTAGTTTGGCCACCCAGTCTCTAAAAGGTTCACCATCACTGCCCAATAGGATGTAACTGTTTTTTGTAAGATAAATGAAATATTTGTTTTAATGTTTATGTGGCCATGTAAGGGCTTATTTTATGTAAGACGAGATACTATTTTTATTTATATTATTATGGGGTGGTGATTCCCTATGAAAATGTTTTACCTTTTTTGTGTGGGTGGCAAAAGGAAAAACATAAATTTTTGTGCTAACCTTTTTTTTTTCCTGCTATATAGCCTACTAAACATGTTACCTTTTATTATATGGGTCAGTACGATTATAGCGATACCAATTACTATATTTTATTTTACGTTTTTCAAATTTTGCAGAAGAAAACATAATGGGGCACATTTACCAAGAACAGAAAAGAAATGTTTAGCTGCACTGTGCAGCTTTTCTGTTTTAGTAGCATTCATCTTTACTGTTTCTATAAGATTCCATCTAGATTTCCACAAAGATTATGATTGTATCTCCATTATATGGCAGTTACCTATTTTTTATAACGGGTATTGTGTTTGTTCATTGCGGCCATCTGGTACATTTTTGGTAGGCACATATATATTTTTACGCTGTATGTACAAAGTACTTACATTTGTGTTTTGTAGTTTTTTTTCCCCTTAAAGGTACATACATCTAAAGTAAATTAGTTGACCCAAACCCAAGTACACATGCTTACTTGGCTCACCATATGTCAGCTGCTATCCTACACCTCTGATGATTTCACTCTCCACTTATCTTTGGAGTTAACTTACAGCAGCAAGATCTTCCCTAGTAGCTCTGAGATAACTGCAAATTATTGTCCTTTGGTAGCATTTGCTGCCGTTCCAGCTCTTCTATTTTGGCTGTATGTGTTTTCTGTGGACAGGTCACCGCTGTACAAGGCAATGACCACTCATATCACTCATGAGGTCAATCCACAAGTAGCACAAAGCTCCACAACAGAACCACTGGAACAGGAGCACCAGTTACTGGAGTACCTTTGAGTACCTGGGTATTTAAGAAATGTATTTTTGACTCGGCCAACCCTTGAAAATACTTCTAAACTTTGTTTTAGAGTTTAAAAGAAGAACTGGGAATGAAGCGACAAACATTCGACCATTTACATGAGTTAGGCCAGGAAGTTGTTCTTCTTATTGGCAATGGGAAAGCAGCTCAAAAACTAAAAAGTGATATGGAAGATCTTGCTCAGAGATGGGACGGCTTGGTGCATCGTTTGGAAGACTACACTAATCAGGTGATTGCAGTTAGAGAAGTTACCATTCATGTTTTACATTCAATGTTCTTCTTAGGATAAGTGCAAACCAACCAAATAGATTTATTATTAAAATTTTATGTCATGTAACTTTTTTAGTTCAGCATTAATTAAATAACCCCAGTCACCTTGTTTACAATACTTCACTATCCACACTGGTATCGGTATCTCTATGGATGTTGTACTGTAGTAACCAGTCACTGGTTTTAGTTATGTCCATGGTGTTGAGACCACGAATACAGAGAGTGGTAGGGACTGGTAAGTGTGGGAATAGGAACAAGAGGTTATCATAACAAATCATTTTTATCTATTTTGTTTTCAGACAATTTTCCTCCTTGAGGATGAAAGAATGTTTTACCCTATGATGTCCATAACATGGCCTCTGGAAAGGGTTGTCCTGTGCTAGTCAGAACAAACCCATTTAGTAACACTTTACGCTTAAAATGAACCTATAATAACATTTTGTTTATATTCTCTAGGTCACAGAGTCAGTCAGCAGTTTTGGCATGACGCAAGTTACCAGGAAAGTTATTATGGAGACTGTGACTGTGAAAGAGCATAGTAGTGTTCACATAATGAAACAAGAGCTTGCTCCTCCACCTCCACCTAAGAAACGCCAACTATACCTTGACGATGAGGAAAAGACAAAGTATGTGATTTTAAGTTTACATTTTTTTTTTGTAGCATTTATTGTTACAATCCCATTTTTGACTAGAGCCAAGGAAGTGTACAAGGAAGTCTGTACAAGCAAAGGGAAAGATATCCTGCAGATATCATCCCTTTTGGATTTCAACTAATGGTCCCTGTGATGACCACTGACTAACCATGCAACTCTTATATGTTGACAAAGCTGCAACAGTTCAGGAGAATTAATTTTATCTGTTATTTCCACTTTTACTGATTTCACAGATTCACATCAGACTTTTTTCTTATTGCAAGGCCGATTGGATTTGACTATGAAAATAGAACTTGTGTATTTACATTTTTTGCTCCTAGTAAATCTTTGGGTTTCCCTTGAAATTGTCCAATGTGTGCATAGTGTATTTGTCTGATGAAAATAAACTGCTCCTATACACTGGTTCTGGCCTTTTTTGGCCAACCATAACTCAAAAAATAAACACAAGGACCATGGCAGGTTTTTTTTTGCTGAAAGTATTGTTTACCAATATGTAATTAGAAACTACATATGCACTTTGCGTAGGCTGCTGGTTGGCCATCATGGTCTCACATGTTGATGGTGGTAAAGTTAGACTATAAATGTTTTTAATAATCAATGTAGAAAAATGGGACCTGTTTACATATGTGTTTATGGCCCATTACAATTTACAGCTGTACAGTGTTAGTACTGTGTCTTCATATGCCTTAAGTTTCATATAGGCATTGAGAGAAAGTTAAAAGGGGTTGGCCACTTCATGTCTTTTGTAAGTGTGGGGGACTAAAAGTTCTACACCGCTTACTTGATATGTAAAGTGAAGCCTCCTGTCTTTTACCTCATCAGTCAGACATTCCTGTCTATAAGATGGCCGCAGATGGAGGGTCATGTGATCTCAATTACCCTCAATTACCTTATTATAGTATTCATGAATATAAGATCGAGGTCCTGGAAGACCGATTGTTCACTCACAGAGATCACATGGCCTTCCATCTGCAGCCATTTTATGGACAGAAATGTCTTGCTGATGAGGTAAAAGACAGAAAGCTTCACTTTAAATATCAAGAAAGCAGAGCAGAACTTATAATAGATGTAAATTGCCTAATGTCCCCCCACACTTACACTCAACTTACGAAAAAAAAGAGGTAAAGTGGCCAACCCCTTTAACATCTGCCATATTATAGAGCTGTTTACCAGTAGCAGTATCTTTTAGAGAATATTTCCAAAATCGTAGTGTGCCTATGGAACCCAATGCCTTAGAGCAGTGATGGCAAACCTTTTCGAGAACGAGTGCCCAAATTACAACAAAAACCCACGTATTTACTGCAAAGTGCCAACACAGCAATTTAAGCAGTAACTCCCTGTTCTACCACAAATTCAATAGATGAAGACCTCCATCAATAAACTGCCCATGCCCATACCTTGTTCTCACTCTATTTACAGTCCGAGGATGTGTTGCTTTGAAATAACGCTTTGAGAGTGGCATCGGGTGAATTCTATAAGTCATGTCTGGTGAACCCTGTGCTGGGGAAATGTGGCCTGGGTGCCCACAAAGAGTGCCCTGAGTGCCACCTCTGGCACCCTCGCCATAGGTTCGCCAACACTGCCTTAGAGGGTCTTAGTGTGTCACTGTACAGACTCTGTTCACTGATCCTTTACTGAGACAGGGTTTTACCATCAACTCCAATCTCCAATTGCGACATTGTACATTTCATCCTATTTAAAGTTTCTTGTACCAGTTTTTTTAATCCAAAAAGTTTTTAAAAATGTTGTAAATCTCTGTATCGAATGACCTCCATTTTTTGTATTTCTCAGGTTCGACAGAGAATCTGCTGAGCTGTTGAATTGGATGATTAAATCCAGGTCTAGGATTCTGTCAGCGGAGATCAGTAACTATAGAAAGATTAGAGAGACCTCAGACATAAAAGACATGCTAAAGGTAAAAGGAGAAGTGGGAAGGAAACAGCCATGAATAAAGGCTTTGTCTGTCATACACTTTGTAGCAGCCGGAGGTATAATCTATAATCTGACCATCCAGCACATTAATAATCACATGCCCTTAGATCAAAGTGGACATTGGCTATCATTTTATCATAGGGGCTGTTATAAAAATATTGTCTGTCAGTATAAATATTAATAAGTCATTTTTATGAAAAAGATAGTAAAATTAATGAAAATAATTTTGTATCATATTAATGGATTTAACTGGCTAAATACCACCTGCTGTATACAGGCAGTCCCCTTCTTAAGGAAACCCCTAGTTAAAGTTGTCTTTGTGCTGTGATCTTTGGTGAAGCTCTCTGGATGCTGTTACTTTACTGCTGCAGTGAAACTATTGATAATCCTTGGTCCCATTACAGCAGTGGAGTGTACAATTATAAAATATACAGTTACAACTTACATGCAAATTCAACTTAAGTACAAACCCAAGGAACCTGTACCAGCTGCTTGTGGGGGACTACTAATGTAGCCACTACCTCGGTTGCCCGTACAATGTACTTCTGGCTATCTGAGCTGGAGAATCACATTAGGGAAGGCACTCCCAGAGAACTCCTGTTAGAGACTCTTCCTTTATTGCCGATGCATCTGGTGAATCCGTCAGGTTCTCGGCAAAAGAAGGAGGTAGAGGTAGAGGCTTCCTCCTCAGCTCCAGTAATTCAACCTCATTTGGGAGACAATGACGCCAGAGTGGGAGGAAGGTTACTAGAGTTCCTTGCACGATGGTCCCAGATCACATCCAAACCTTGGATTCTGGACATAATAAAGCAAGGGTACAAGCTAGAATTAACATCTCTTCCTCCCCACAAGTTTATCCTGACCAGGCTGGAGTCTCAAAAGTCGACTGCTTTAATTTTTCAGGATAAAGCAAGGGTACAAGCTAGAATTAACATCTCTTCCTCCCCACAAGTTTATCCTGACCAGGCTGGAGTCTCAAAAGTTGACTGCTTTAATTTTTCAGGAAGTCCAGAAACTCATTCAGATGGACGTAATTACACCTGTTCCAGAAGAAAAGTGGAAGGGCGGTCACTTCTCCCCCTTGTTTCTCATTCAAAAGCCAAATGGATCCCACAGGATGATTTGCAACCTCAAAGGTTTGAACCAGCATCTCTTGTACAGGAAGTTCAAGATGGAGTCAATAAAGTCTGCAGTAACACTGATCCATCCAGGAGCCTACATGTGCACGATAGACCTGAAGGATGCGTATTACCACGTCCCTATCTACCTTCCGTCTCAAAAGTTTCTGAGGTTCGCAATAGTCTCACCACAGGGGAAGAAACTATGCTTCCAATACAGGTCTCTACCTTTCGGGATAGCATCAGCGCCAAGAGTATTTTCAAAAATCATCATAGAGGTCGTAGCCTTCTTAAGAACACATCAAGTCCTGGTCGTTCCATACCTGGACGACTTACTCATAATAGCGAAAAATCGAGAAGAACTTATTCTACACCTACCTTCATTTTGCCAGAATCCGAGAGCCGCTAAGGAAATCAGCTGGCATTCCCTGGATGTAAGAAGAATAGTACTCAGGTACATAGAAGTCTCTAAGAGCTGGCGGAAAGACTCTAATATTCTTCTCCAATTCCAAGGAAAAAACAAAGGGAAGAAGGCCTCAAAAACGTCCTTATCCAGATGGATAAAAACCGTCATCAAAGAGGCTTATGAGTCTCTGAATATGGCTGCGCCAGATACCATAAAAGCCCATTCCACAAGAGCGATGGCTACCTCCTGGGCTGAAAGAAGAGGAGCCACAATTGAGCAGATATGTAAAGCGGCTACCTGGTCTTCTTCACTTACCTTCGCTAAACATTACAGACTGGACATTCCGAATAACATGGACCTTTCCTTTGGGAGAAAGATACTACAGGCCGTAGTCCCTCCCTAAAAAATAATTCATCTGGTATATCTCCAGGTGGGCCGTCATGGGGACGTAAGGGAAAAAGTGAATTAGTCTTACCGGTAATTCCATTTCCTTAGTCCACCATGACGGCCCATATATTTTTTCCCACCCTAGGTATGTGATTTAATTTATTTAAAATCTTGCTTGATTTAATTGTTTGTGCATATTAACAGGCAATAAATCGGGTTGCATCCAAGCCGGTGTAGTTATTTGGTAGACACTGGAGTACGGATGCCGGGGTGGGGCCTTTTAACTTCTCTGCTAAGTACAAACCCAAGGAACCTGTACCAGCTGCTTGTGGGGGACTACCCAAGTAGAATATTTTCTGCCTATTGGACTTTTGAAAATAGAAAGAGCAAGAATTTCAATGAATGTATTATAAGTGATGCCACATTTCATCTACTTTGTCAAGAAATTATAGAAACAGAAATCTTTAAAGTTAACAGATGCTTTACTTTATCAACATGAACCATAATGACTATAATGGGGTCCAGTCTGTAACCATCTGTAACCATTGTAGCATTTAACCGGGTTTTTTACACTGTGATTTTAGACGGAATCTGTAATGGAGACTTGTAACAGAATCTCTTTTGTGGATATGAATATAGCCATGGCCAAAACGTTGTCAGTTTGTGACTGCTCTATAACATACCTTCTCTAGATAGACGCCACATTCATTATGGCAGATTTTCTTTGATAGTTTGAACATGAATGTTTATAACTGAATCAGTTGTGTGATTAGACAACTAGAAAATAAAAAATGTGTTATCTATGTTTTATCTAGACTCTTGAGAAAGAGAGGGCTGCCAGAGCACCACAATATCAGGAACTTGTTGCTGCAGGTCAACATTTATTGGAGCTGTGCAAGCAAGGTATGATCACTTCATATATACAGCTTTGTATTTGAGCAAGTTTTGGTACAAGTGATTGGTATACAGGATTTCTTTCATTAAATATGTAAAATGTGATTAGATTATAGCAGAAAAAGGCAAAACAAAGTAGCCATAACTCAAATGGCCAGGGTTAAATTAGGTTATCTTGCCCAAATCTAAATGCCAACAAATCAAATGTATCCCCCTTCCACAGGTGAGGACCCGTTCACATCTGTGTCATTGGATCCGTTATAGAAAAGCATTACATAAAGTAAATGCAAAATGTCTTCCACACATTCTTTTCCCCATTGAGTTCAATCTACAGAAGTGTAACCCCCATTTTTTCTCTATTATTTTTTCTCCTATAAACAACAGGAGGGTGTATCATTAACCATCGAATACAAGTGCAAGAGTTCCTTAAAAAGAGGCAGGGGCGTTGCTGTTGCTCTGGCAAACGACCACAGATTGCCTCTGAGGTTTCTTCTTTGTGACGCAGTAGTCTGAACCTATTGACACGTGCTATGGAGGCAGCACTCCATAGTAAATAAAGGTTTTTTATTTTACCAGTGGAAATTGCAATGTTTCAGCTATCTCTATGCAGCTATTCTCAAGAGATAGCTGAAACGTTGCAATTTCCACTGGTGAAATAAAAAACTTTATACACTACGGAGTGCTGCTTCCCTATCTTGGATATTGGATTAACGGCAGCCTGTGGAAGATCCCTTGAAGCCTGCACCTGCATTGGATCAAAATCCTGGTTGCCACAGTGCTGCTCCATAAACCTATTTCGCTTGTTACCTTAACATCTATATGGAGCCCCTGCCCTGTCTATCACTAGGACATGTTTTCCTAGATTCCTCCAGCTGTTCCCTTGTGTGACTATTAAACCATCCCAAATAGTCATGCCAGGTTGCATTTGTAACTTTAATACACTTTCAGGATTGTGAGTTTATAGCCATCAATGTATAAAGTGGACATGGAACCATATACATTGTCCTATGGATTGTTCCATAGACTTACAATTTGTTTTATGTTCCTGTCATATTTACATGAACATCCATACCCAAATCAAGACAATTAAAGGGTTTTCCGGCTAAGCCAAGTCTTCTGTGGGCTAGTAACATAACTCCCCCCACTGCTCTAGTAAAATGGCTTGTGGTCACTGCCTTGCTTCACTATTGGTGCTTACCATGGAAAACACTAGGGGAGACCACTTGGTCTATCACTGCTGCAGCCACAGGCAGAGGTGTTATCTGAATGCCAGGACGATAAAAGAAATGAAAGAAACCTTGTAAAGGCTGGATAATAACACAGTGTGATTTGGTGACTTCCTTTAGCTATTCTACTACTGATGTCTGTCCGTAGAAATTGCATTGCTTTATAACTAGTGTTTTAATCCTTAAACACATCATGTATTAGGAATACCTCTCCAGTTTTGTTTCCATGGCTGGAATGCTTGGTATTTACATGGGTATATCCACTGCTTGTAAGCAAGACATGGTATCGGAAACATGCTGACTACGGTTTACCTTCCCCAGCTGTATAAACAATGCTGTGAGCTTTGTGACAGCCTCCCATGCTCATGTGTTCTTTCATTTACTGACTTGTTTCATATGCAAACCTGTTCTGCAAACATCACAGCCTTTATCACCAAACAGTTAACTTCAGGTAATCACGGACAGTGTGATGATACTAGAAGTTGCAGAATTACTTATGTGAAGATGTTTTTCCGCAGCACCAGAATTTCACCACTGTATATTTACATGAAAAGTAACAAAATCCTGTATTATAATAATGTCACCTATGTATACTTATACCTATATTTTATGCAGAAGTGAAAAAACCTTACTCTAGAAATCTGGGGCTGACATAATAATCAAGCTGAAATGTACTTCATTTGTGTTTTTATTCAATTTTACAGGGGCTCTACGATACTTCCGACACATAGGGGCAGATTTACTTACCCTGTCCATTTGCGATCCAGCGGCACATTCTCTGCGCTGGATTCGGGTCCGGCCGGGATTTAATAAGGTAGTTCCTCCGCCGTCCACCAGATGCTGAAAAGCATCTGAACACGCTGGAGTTCACCGGCTCGGGCTGAGTGAAGGTAAGCGCGTCCTGAGCGACACATTTTCCGTTCTTAAATGCGGCGGTTTTTCTGAATACGTTGGGTTTTCGTTCGGCCACGCCCCCCGATTTCCATCGCACGCATGCTGGCGCCGATGCGCCACAATCCGATCGCGTGCGCCAAAATTCCGGGGCAATTCAGGTACAATCGGCGCAAATCGGAAATATTCGGGTAACACGTCGGGACAACGCGAATCGGGCCCTTAGTAAACGACCCCCATAGTTTCTGCTTTTAACTTCGCATTTAGCTGATCTTTCAGCAAGGTCTGAAGTATAAATGTTATGCATCTCCGCTGGTGTATAGAGTCTTTGTCTTACATCCATATTTATAATCGGTAGTATATATTTCCAATCTCTCCTTGTAGTTATAAAATGTGTGTGTGGAATAGGATACCTGAACAGTTAAAGGCTGTCTTTAGACTTACTATGCATATGCTTTTGGGTGGTGGCATGAACTGAAGAATAGATAAGACTGAGGCAATGACATATCACTTCTCACAGCTCTGTTAAAAATTACATGTTATTTTGGGGTTCTTTTTACATTTCTATGATGCAGCATACAGAATATAGATTAGCTACAATTCCATGAGTATATGCTTCTTATTAAAGATGACCTGTCACTTCCCTGGCATTTCTGTTGTAGGTAATATTTGCATTCTCCATTAAAGGGAACCTATCACAGAGAATGTCATTTTTAGCTGGTGACCAGTTCTAATAGCCTCTGCAGGGATGAGTTCAAACATGTCTTTGTTAGCATTCTGAATCACTTCACTTCTGAATAAAAGTGTATTATTCATTACTTGGCTCCCTGTCAGCACCGCCCAGCGAGTCTCTGGGAGGGGGGGGGGGTCAATGGCCTGAGCCATCGTTGCCTCACTCATCCCCTTCCTTATGCCTCTCCCCTGCTCACTCCCCCCTGTCTACATCAGCTAACCAAGGAAACAGGGACTCTGGCATTTGGAGCTGCCTCGCCCTGGACGGTGCTAGCAGTGAGCCAGTTAATGTCTAATATGCTTTTATAAAATATTGAAACAATTCAGATTGCCAACAAAACCATTTTTAAACTCCTCATTGCAGAGTGTTTTGAAACCCATCACCAATTAAAAAACATTCCTGGTAACAGGTTCCCTGTAAGTTATATTAGACCCTGATCAAATTGCAGATCATTTCATGCCCTGTCTGTCATATCAAGTGATTGCTGCCCCCTGATGACGGGGGAAAGTGGGTGGAGGCATGGTCTCATCCACCGCCATTTAAGTACCATGGGACTTATGAATACACACCATTGATGCTGGTCCCTATAACGTGTGGTAGCGGAAGGTGTCTGCTTTATAATACAGCAGTCGCCTACCAGAGCCTCTGAGCCTTCCACCTACATCCTTAACGTCACAGTTCCATACTGGTACAGCACCCAAAATTAATAGTGTTCTATCCTTTGGGTTATTAACAGAAGACCTTTTAGGCCTCATACACACAAACATTTTCCTGGTTGTCCTATCTCTGGCTGTATATGCAGCTCCTACATTTTCATAAGAGTGTACAGAAATGTAAAAAATATGGATGTGCTTGTTTTGTGCTTGTTTTGTTTTATTCGCGGCACTGAAAAAATGGATGACACATGTGACCTCTCCTGACATGTTCACTTGTTCTCAAAAGTGAAAATGTTAAATGCCATCTTCACATATAGGACTTGATTTGCTCTACTGTATCATTTTCACATACATTACATATACAGCTAATCTGTCTTGTATATTTTTAACTTGCATGTAATTAAGTGGTAACAAAACAACCAGACACCCCTTGGCTTTAGCTTAGATCATTTTCTGCTTTAGATATTTTTAGGGTTTTTTGTTGCTGTTCACAGGACCACCCTGGGACCACTTGAACGCATTCCAGTTCTCTACAGTAAAGGAGTGTCATGTACTTTGGGGTTTTAAGGATGTTTTTAGTGTGAGAGACTGTTGTGGTTAGAAGTTAACAAAATTCTTATTTAACCCTTAGGCTACCTAGTATCCATTTCTATTTCTCATACGTAATATGCAATGTAATCTCGGCTGTATCTAAAATACATTTTGAAATGCATGAAATCTTGCTACTGCTTTGTCTACTAGGTACAGTTTTTTCCAGAAATTCCTTAGAATCCCCATAATGATTCTTAAGGTTTAAGCACTGCATTGCGTGCTGATATCTGTCAAAAAATGTTGTTAAAGGGAACCTATTTTTCACAAATACAGCTATTGAGAAGCTACCATAGAGCCCTAGTAACTAACTGACGCTCTTCTTTTAGCTAAAATTCGTTTCCCTCGGATCACCATAAATCAACTTTATAACCTTGCCTTGCATATAGCCAAATCTCTAGCAAGTCAGAGGGAGTTTGGCCTCCTTGGGCTGAATCCAGCAGATCCTCTACATGCCTTCTCTGCAACAGCAATGCATGTCATGTGACCAGGATGACATCATCTAAGGTCCTTTATCTTCCTAACATTAGCAGATTGCAACCATGCATGTACCTGATGACTTGAAATCACACATGGAGGATAGGGAGGAGAAGAAGTCAAGGGTGGCATGCTGTGATTTTATATTATCAGTTACATGCTTTTTTTTGTATTACAGTACAAGCAGGGGCGGACTGGGAATTTAAAGTGGCCCTGGAAAAAAATGGAAAAGTGGCCCCCTTCTGTGGGCGGGGTCAAAACAAGTAGGCATGATCATGTGATGTGGGTGGAGCTACTAAACTACACACAAACTGTTGATAGATGGTCTAAATCAACTTGTACAGCGCAGAGAAAGAGATTCACACTGCCTTCCTTATATAGGAATAATGCTTTTTTTTAAAAAAGAACACAACTTAATAACTACTATATTTATATATACATATATATACACAAAATAAACTACTACAATACCTTCTCCGTTAAACAGGAATATAACTACTATATTACTGCCCCCTATATACAGGAATATAACTACTATATATTGACAGCCAGCCCCCCCCCGAATACAGCCAGTCCCCCAGTATATAGCCAGAAAGCCCACTCCCCTGCAGTATATGGCCAGCCAGCCCGCTCCAGTCAACCAGTCCCCCTGTCTATTGCCAGCCATCCCCCCAGTATACAGCCAGCCCACCCAGTATACAGCCAGCCCCCCCCCCCAGAAATATATACCCAGCCAGCCCCCTTGTATATAGCCAAACTGCCCCTCCCCCAGTATACAGCCTGCCCCCCCAGATATATACCCAGAAAGCTGCCCCAGTATACAGCCAGCCCCCCTGTATATAGCCAAACAGCCCCCCCAGCATACAGACTGCCCCCTGTATATAGCCATAAAGCCCCCTTCTCCCGCAGTATATGGCCATCCAGCCCCCCCAGTTTGTGGCCTGCCCCCCCCCCCCCCCCCGTATACAGCCTGCCGACCCCCCTCACTGTTTACAGCCAGACAGCCCCCTTATGTATACCGCCAGCCTCCTTATATATACAGCCAGCCAGTCGGAAAACAAACAAACCATGAACTCACCTTTCCGGCTGTCACTGCCGGACAGAGTGGATAAATTAGCGGAGCTTTGGGGGAGCACCGGAAACGTGAGTTCATGGTTTATTTTTTTTCCGACCGGCCTCTCCAGCCCCGGACCGGCCCCAGACTGATCATATGGCCAGTCCGCCCCTGAGTACAAGGCAATTCTTAGGTCAGGGACTGCCTGTATACAGCTATCAGGGCCAGACTGGCTCACAATATAGGGGGATGTGATTGGGGGCCTGCAAAATGGGGGTATGAGTGGGGGCCCACATTATGGGGGGTATGAGAGGGTGGTCAAAAATGGGGGGGATATGAGAGACGACCCACAATATGGGGAATATGAGATGCCACAATATGAGGGGAGATGAGGGACCACAATATGAGGAGGGGTTTAGAGGGGCCACATTAAGAGGAGGAGATGAGAGAGAACAACATGAGGAAGAGATGAGAGGCACCACAATATGAGGGGGGGATGAGAGGCCAGAATATGAGGAGGAGATGAGAGGGGGCCACAATGTGAGGGGGAGATTAGTGGTCACAATTGGAGCTGGCAGAGGCACAGATTGCTTTTAATGTAATGCTACTTAATGCAGGACCTTATATCCATGTTCACAAGAATTGTAGGCACATCTGGAGAATCTCCTCCTTCAATGCAGACTGCTCCCGGATGTCTTAATTCTGATGGGTTCAGAACTAAATGCTTGTGTAAGTAGCAACAAAACACATTACTACTTACCAAACACAAGCAATTAGATCCAAACACATCTGAGTACCTGCAGGAGATTCTCCAGATGCTCCTAAAATGCATTTTAAAACTCAATTTGATCAAATCATGTGAACATGGTGTTAAGCTGTATTCACATTATATGTTTTTATTGTGTTTTAAAACGCATGGCAAATACATTGGGAAAAACACACCTCAAAATACATCCGTGTTTTTACTATCATTAATACTGATGTGTTTTGGGATGCTTTTTGCCCGATGCATTTTCTGTGCCTTTCAAAACGCAATAAAAATGCATTCTGTAAACAAGGCCTAAGAATATACAAGTAATATTTCCATTGCGGTAGGTGGGTCCACATAATCGTGGGACCTAGGCCTCCCAGTCCAACCCTGAGCAACATCATGCATTAATCCACCCTAGGCTGCCAAGTTTTGGTTTTTTGACCATGCAAACCTTTTTAGATACCAAATGTAAAAAAAAGACATATGTTTACATAGGGAAGGTTTGGGTGGGTTTTGATGTCAAGACAAAGAGCAGAAAAAAAAATTATTCTTACAGATCAGAACTTTTCTCATTCTACATAACACAAATAGAGTGCTTCAATGTTCTTCTCGTTCTAGACCTTTGACCGCATTATTTTTGACAGCAGGCCTGAGATTAACGGAAGCGCATTCCAATCCTTCCATGCCTCATGCTAATAAATACAAAAATTTCCCTCTAAAATAACATTTTCCAACTTCGATGTTATTCATGCTGGTTGGGTCAGACTTTTAATTTTTTTGCATACAGCACTCATACCTGTAATTTTATGCAGTATACACCAATGGTAAACACCTTGAAGAAAGCATTGCACACATGATATGGATGCGGAACAGAAGTAGAAGCAGTTATGTTGTTGCAGGCTACACATACAGATATTAGACACTAATAGCAGCCTTCTATTAAAATTATTTAACCTAAAATATTAGACACTAATAGCAGCCTTCTATTAAAATTATTTAACCTAAAGAAGAAGCGATCTTTAAAACAATTGGGAGAGAATAGGATCAGCAAATTTTCATACCGTATAAGGACAGTCTGTGTTGTTAAATACTCAGTCTATTTTTTTTTGTTACCGTATATACTCATATTTATATCATGTTTGACCCTTTCATTTAACAAAGATCATTACAGATGTCAGTCACATTCGTTATGATCAGAATAAAGCTACTGCTATCACAATTGTGACAAAGTGAAGGAGGAAGTGTATTGTTAACGGTTTGAGTCATCACCCTGTTCTTGGCTCATCATTTATTTGTGAAAAGAGCTCGTACGGTGGGGTTCAGGAGAAATGGAAATGTTAGGAGGTTTTATATTAGTTTCACCTCTGGCTTGAAATGGGCTTTTGCACTTCCCTATTCTTCCTAGCTGATGACTGCAAATCCAGTGATGTGAAGGGGATTATAGAAATTGCTAAAAATCTAAATGAGAAGTAAATCTCAATTGTTGATCTAGGTACATTCCTAAAATTAAAAGAATACTAATAATAGTGAACATTTAAAAAAATTACTTAATTATCTCAGCATTCCCCAACTAAAATGGAAGTGTTCTGCTATATAACTAAAATGTGCCATAATATTATGATGGCTTGGAGTCTAATGAAGATACAGAGATATAAGCTCAGCCTCTTATCTAAGGATCTAGTTGATAATGAAAATTTCTTAGGAAGATATCAATCCCTGTATTGTTAGAGGAATACTGTACAAGGACTATATAAAAAATGAAGTGTAGGCAAGTTTGTCTCTTGTGATACCGTATATACTTGAGTATAAGCCGACCCGAGTAAAAGCCAAGACCCCTAATTTTACCTCCAAAAACTGGGAAAACCTATTGACTTGAGTATAAGCCGAGGGTGCAGTATACAGTCAGCCCCATGTAGTATACCGCCAGCCCCCATGTAGTATACAGCCAGCCAGCCTCATGTAGTATACAGACAGCCTCATGTAGTATACAGACAGCCTCATGTAGTATACAGCCAGCGCCCTGTAGTATAAAGCCAGCCCCCTGTAGTATACAGAGAGCCCCCTGTAGTATGTAGCCAGCCCCATGTAGGATACAGCCAGCCCCTTGTAGGATACAGCCAGCCCCTTGTAGGATACAGCCAGCCCCATGTCGTATACAGCCAGCCCCCTATGGTATACAGCCAGCCCCATGTAGTATTTAGCCAGCCAGCTCCCTGTAGCATACAGCCAGCTCCATGTAGTATACAGCCAGCACCATGTAGTATACAGACAGCCCCCTGTAGTATACAGACAGCCCCCTGTAGTATATAGCCAGTCCCATGTAGGATACAGCCAGCCCCTTGTAGTATACAGACAGCCCCATGTAGTATACAGCCATCCTCCTATAGTATACAGCCAGCCAGCTCCATGTAGTACACAGCCAGCACCGTGTATTATACAGACAGCCCCGTGTAGTATACAGACAGCCCCCTGTAGTATATAGCCAGCCCCATGTAGTATACAGCCAGCCCCATGTCGTATTTAGCCAGCCAGCCCCATGTAGTATACAGCTTGCCCCTGTAGTATACAGCCAGCCCCATGTAGTATGCAGCCAGCCCCCTGTAGTATACAGCCAGCCAGCCCCCTGTAGTATACAGCCAGCCCTATATTGTCTACAGCCAGCCAGTCCCCTGTATGCCAATCACAGAGATTTTTGGTACTCACGGCGACAGTCCTTAGTCCATACCCAATGTCCTCAGCGTTGCATGCCTAGGGCATGAAAAATCCTCATACAGAAGCTACGAGCTACCTTGAGAATCCCCAGGAGGGACGCCGTGCCGAGCTACCGTACCCTGTATGAGGACATTGGGTATGGACTAAGGACTGTCCCCGTGAGTACCAAAAATCTCTGGTTGGAAAGGTACTGCATCTTTTTTTCCTAAATGTGGAGTGGATGAACGTAGAGGCGGAGGATTAATCAATTCTGTACACACATTATGATGCGGCATCATAGTGTGTGTCCGCCAGCAGATCACATGGATGCGACTCTGCCGGCTAGAGAAGAGAACCCGCCGGGAACCATACCAAGCATTAGGGGTCGCCGGAGCGTGAGTATTAAGTTTATTTTTTTTTTTGTGCTGAAAAACTCGGCTTATACACAAGTATATACAGGACATTTCTAAAAATTGTCCCTATAAATACCATCTCTTGTGTTATACAGATAGTTACAGTATTTTGCTAGTTCACAGCCCTGTGGCAGTATTTTTTCACTGTATTCTCAGTTATACTAGGTAAATGAGTGTTGCTAATAATGTGACAAAGAATGGCGATTATAAGTGGCATATAATTATTAGTGACTTTCGATAAAAATGCTGTTGGCTACATCCACATGGGATCCAACTTCTGCAGAAACAAATCTGTGGATCAATTATGTAAATTTTTTTTACATTCTTTTTTACAGGCAATACAGAATAGGTGATGGATTATTAAAGACATTAAAGAACAATGATTCTACCAAATTTTCCGTCACTTTTATAGTTTTATCGAAGATTAGGTCGAAAAAGTTAGTCTATAAAGCTCAACCTGTAAGTCATAGAGTATTGATCCAGAGGAAGGCAAAAACAAACTTAGTCAGATGCCAATCAGCCCAAATTAGGGAAATTTGTGTCCTCCACCCCAATATGGCAGTCAGAAAAATCCCTGGATTTACATAAATTAACAAATTGTTGTTAGTCCAAGCCCTTCTTGAACATGTACAAGGCATCCGCCATAACAGCCTCCTGCAGCAAACAGTTCCATAGTCTCACTGCTCTTACACTGCTCTCCCTGTCAATGGCAGAAGCGTCTCTCCTCTTGGCATAGAGGATGCTCTCTGTCAATGGTGATGGTAGACCTGCCTATCCTCTAGGCGTAGAGGGTGCCCCTGTGTTTGGAGATGGTATACCCGCCGCTCCTATAAGCATAGAGGATGCCCCCTTGTCCTGGCTGTAGACCTAGGTATAGAAAGATCTTTGGAGAGATCCTTGTATTGCCCATTCAGATATTTTTACATTGTAATGAGGTCTCCCTTCAGCCGTTGAATAACCACAAGTTTAGCACTGTAATCTGGCATTGTATTCTAGTCGAATATAAGCCTTCGCCGATGCGCCACAATCCGATCGCGTGCGCAAAAAAAGGGGCCCCATTGTGACCTTAATGGAGATATAATATGGTAGACACATAGCACAATACCAAATACCAATCAGAACTAATTACTATATAAAGAAACCGATCAGGGCCATGTATAAATAGGCAGATTCTATTTGGTGATATTATTAGTACAGTATATACTCGAGTATAAGCTGACCCGAGTATAAGCCGAGACCCCTAATTTTACCAACAAAAACTGAAAAACTACTGACTCGAGTATGAGCCGAGGGTGGGAAATGCATTGGTCAACCCCACCCCCAGTAGTATACAGCCTGCCAGCCCCCAGTAGTATACAGCCTGCCAGCCCCCAGTAGTATACAGGCTGCCAGCCCCTAGAAGAATACAGCCTGCCAGCCCCCATATAGTATTTAGCAGCCCCTAGTAGAATACAGCAAGCCCCTAGTACTATACATCAGCCACCAGTAGTATACAGCAGCCCCTAGTAGTATACAGCAGCCCCTAGTAGTATATAGCAAGCCCCTAGTAGTATACAGCAAGCCCCTAGTACTATACATCAGCCCCTAGTAGTATACAGCAAGCCCCTAGTAGTATACAGCAAGCCCCTAGTAGTTTACAGCCTGCCCCCAGTAGTATACAGCCTGCCCCCAGTAGTATACAGCCTGCCCCTAGTAGTATACAGCCTGCCCCCAGTAGTATACAGCCTGCCACCAGTAGTATACAGCTTGCCCCCAGTAGTATACAGCAACCCCTAGTAGTATACAGCAAGCCCCTAGTAGTATACAGCAGCCCCTAATAGTATACAAAAAGCCCCTAGTAGTATACAGCAGCCTGCCCCCACGGACCTTAAAAAATAAACGTAAATACTCACCCTCCGATATTAGCGCGGCTCCCCGATGTCGGCGCGGCTTACCGATGTCCCCGATGTCAGCGCACCCCGTCTTCTTTCTTCCGGCATGGACGCGGCCATGTTTTCTTCTAGCATGCGCATACTATGACGCGGCCGCTGCTGACTCATAGTATACGCGGCCATGAAGAAAACATCGCCGCGTCCATGCCGGAAGAGAGAAGAGGAGCCGCGGAGAACATCGGGGACATCGGGGAGTCGCGCTGATGTCGTAGTGTGAGTATTTAAGTTTATTTTTTTTAACTGGGTAATTTTTTTTAAATAATTGACTCGTGTATAAGCCGAGGGGACGTTTTTCAGCACATTTTTTGTGCTGAAAAACTCGGCTTATACACGAGTATATACGGTACATTGCTATTAAAGAGAAAATGATTTCCTAAACTATCTGTTGAGCATCCCTAAAGTTATTGTGTGGTAAACTTTGAGAAAATCATTATAAGTGACAATGTAAACTGCAGGTGTAGGGATGTGAATAAATACATAATAACCATTTTCATGTTACTTCCCTGGACATCTGCTGTCTAAATTCCTTTGATTTTCACAACTGATCTCCATAGTAAAAATATTCTTCTCCATACAATCCTTGAATAAATCCAAATATTTCATTGCTTTTACTGATTCATTAATAATTCAGACTTTTGTCTTCTGAATATTTTTTTCTATAATCTACTAGAGCCATTCCCAGACACTCAACACTATAGGGTTCAATGGTGGCAGGAGTGCCGACATCGGGGAGCAGCGCTGACGTCGGAGGGTGAGTATTTAAGTTTATTTTTTTTAACTGGGTAATTCTTTTTTATAATAGACTCATGTATAAGCCGAGGGGACGTTTTTCAGCACATTTCTTGTGCTGAAAAACTCGGCTTATACACGTATAAGTATTTGCCGTATAAGTATACGGTAAATGAAATTTACAATCAGAGATCCAGGCACTGTGACTGTGGTAATCTTCTTATATGTGCTTCTAAAATCAGTTTTTAAAATTACGCACAACAAATATGGGAAGGTTGTCATAGTCACAGTGCCTGGATCATGCTTGATTTTGATAGTAGGTTTCCTTTAAAGGACACCTGTCATCAGGTCTCTGTAACTAATTCTGTCACCACTACCTGTTGTAGCAGCTCACAAGAATTCCATCCAAGCCTTTATTTATTTAGTTAATTCATACATTAATCATTGTGAAATCATAATTTCTTTATTATGTAAATGAGGCTGGGTAAATGAAGAGAGAAAGTGATGTCACCCCTGTTACGCCTTCCCTCTTCTCACCTTGCTCATGGTTGTGTGTAATATATAGTAAAGCATTGCTAGTGTTTGTTCTTTATCTGCTGCCTGTGAGAGACACAGACATCAGCTACACATGTACCTGACATGCTGTGTTCTCCAATACACATGGCTGCATCCTGTAGCACTTGAATCTCTCATACACACAGGCTGCAAGGGGACATAGAGGAGCCAGCACTGTCACATCATTTAGAGGATATGTTGAAATTTAACATGTGGCCCATGGAAACCATGAATTCCATTTAGCAGTTGTGGGTTTCTGTAGGAAGAAGTGTGTGGCAATTGATAAGCTGTTTGCATCTGTGTAAAAGAGCTAAGAATACTGTCAACTAAAAACTGCCCAAAGTCTTGACGTTGGAAGAAAGCCAAAATAAGACATGCTTCACATCTTAAAAATATTGGAAATTTGGTTGTTCGATATACAAACAGTAAATGGACAAATGGTAACAGGGTGGGAAGGGGATTAGCTTCTTTAGTTCTGGCCACAATGTGCTTACGGAAGGTTAAATAATATTTCACAGTAGTAAAGTACCAATAAAAATCTGGTAGCCCATGTCTTCCTGGGAGATTATGTAATGAATATTTAATCTTTTCATGGGATTTGTTTGTGGATATATGTCTCTAAATACTTGAAATTGGCTACCATTCTCTTATCCACTGAGTGCTATTAGGACCGATGACAGATGTACTCCTCTGTACTCTTGCATGACATGTCTCATTTATCCAACATAACATAAATGTTTAAAGGGCATCTACTACCAGGATGATGTACTGTATCAAATTAGCCTAAGGGGCTCCAGGCTCTATAGGTGTCAATAGAGCCTGGAGCTCCTAAGGCCCATTTGCATACAGCCTTTCATCCTGGTGGTAGATATCCTTTAAGTCCACAGTCAAGGATTTTTTTTTCTGCTCGTAATATCACCAAAATGGTAGCCTTACCTTGGTAGTAATGGAGTCCTCAACACACTGGAATTTCCCACTACGAGATTGACTCAATTAAACATATGAATTTTATTTTAAATTTTATAGCTTCCTCTATATTCAATCATTGTAAATATATGTTTATTTTATGTCGTCAGCATATATTATTATTATTATTATTATTATCATCCTTTACACTGAATCGATTTAATATGTGTATTTATAGAAGATCTACCAGAAGCGGACATAAAATTATCTTTGGACAGTGTAAAGTCTGAATGGGATAACACAAACAACCAAATACAAGAACTCAATAAGGGAATTCTATACCAGGATGCCATCACTGCCTACTTCAAAGAGATTGATATTCTGGAAGAAAAGCTAAAATGGGAAGATGAATGGTTGACTACTCAGCCATTACCATCTCAGGATCTTCCACTACAATCGCTAAAGGAGTCTAGACAGGTAAACTTATGATACATTTCAGCATTGCAGCATCATAACAGATATACTTGTTTTTCTTTAGCTAATAAACAGATACTAACTTTTTACACACACATATATATATTGCTATTCACAAAAATAAATTGTCTTGTTTTGCTAACCTGACATCCCTCATTTCATCATATTTACCTCGTATATAAAGGGAGGCCCACCATAATTGTAAAAAGAAATACATTTTCTATTATTACAATAAGCCTAAAAACATAGACAATATAGATGCATTACTCATAAAAAGTCTGACTACTAAAGTCTGAATTTTCATATATCTTATTTTTTAAAATATCATCACAATATTATGCATAGTCTCCTTTCAATCAGTATTACTAGTCCAGAGATAGATATGTACATGTTGTAATGTACTGCCATTTCCCCCTCGCCCCGACGCGTTTTGCTTTTAGCTTCTTCAGGAGGCCTCTCCCTTTGCTTCACGCATTGTCTGTACAAATGGGATCACTGTGAGATGTGATTTGTGCGTAACCCACATATGGGTTACTTAAAGATCATCGATAACGACAGCATAATCTTAGCAATAGATCACTTTTACCAGTCAGACCTGTCCTGGCTTGTCCGTGACATGAATACCCAGCTCAATTGTAATGCTAGTTTGAAGATAGGGGAGTTATTTATGTTGCTTCTTAAAAAGGGACCTTTCAATTCCCCTTAAATAACAGGCAGCACCTGATCGTGCTTGATTGATTCATGAACCATGCGCTAGTTGGATTTCTATGACTGACAATAGTTCTAGAACATATGCTAAGGCATTAATGTCTCACTGTCTCATGGTTTTTTTGCTTGTATAATGTTACTTTGTTTCTCAGTTCTGATTTTTTTTTTCTAATTTCTTTGGACCATTTCCTTATAGCTACGGCTGGATAGAGTTCGGGACCTGTACATACAAGTGGAAGAGTTAAAAACAAAAGCATTATCATTAGGTTCCCAACCAAGCACCCCTGCATTTTTTGAAGGAAGCCTTAACAATATCACTGACCACTACGACAGAGTGAAAAGTCAAATGGAAAGAGAGGTTGAGCAGTTCCAAAAAGGTTGGTCAATGGGGGCATTTTATATCATCATTTTATATAAGGGACAGGTGAACGACAGCTAGGTCTACCTATTTCTAAAATTATTCTGTCAATTTACTAATAATGTATCACTTGTACTTTTTTATAGCTTTGGAGCATCAACCTAGTCAACAGTACTTGGATACCCGGAAAGCATTAAAAGAAATGTTAATGGAGTGTCAACACAAATTACAGTCACAGTTGACAGGTCTTTGTGATCCAACGACTGTAGATTTGGCTTTGCAACAGGCTAAGGTATGTTTAAAGAAGTTATTATTGCAAACTCTCACTGTTCGCTGATGACTTACTCATTTATGTCTCGGATCCGGTAGTAAGTCTACCTAATATTATGAGGGAGTTTGAGGCATACAGTAGAGTAAGCAATTTTAAGGTTAATGTCCAAAAATCTGAGATCTTGAACATTAATATCCCGAATCATCTGGTCTCCTCCCTGTCCTCCTCTTTTCCCTTTAAATGGGCAAATGGGCATATTAAATATCTTGGAGTGCACATTCCATCAGATCCTAACCAAATCTACGCTTTGAACTACGCGCCCCTGCTTAGGAACATAGAAACCGATCTCAAATCATGGAGTTCCCTCTCCCTTTCTTGGTTTGGTAGGATGAATACGCTTAAGATGGACTCCCTGCCTAAGATCCTCTACATTTTTCAGACGGTTCCCTTAGATCTAATTGCCGCTTTCCTAGATCGACTCAGGAAACTAGCTACTAAATTTGTTTGGAAAAACTCCCCCCCACGGATAAAACATAGCATTTTAACAAGACACAAAGAATTAGGGGGGGCAGGTCTTCCAGATTTCTCACGCTACCATAGAGCGGTCATAAGTAAAGTGGTACTAGATTTGACAAGTCGAAACAGCGGGAAGCTATGGGTAGACCTGGAATGTTCCCTACTGAATAATGGCCATCTCCCAGATCTGTTCTGGCTCCCCCCTAAGAGTGATTGGGATTCCTACAACATCTCACCACTAATGTTGCACATCTTGAAAGTCTGGGGCAAATTCGCCATCAGGGTCAAACTTATTAATGTCCCCGGTCCTCTGTCTCCGGTCATGGGTCTTCCCGGAATGCCGGAAACCTTAAATAGATGCCCTATTTTACTAAATGACAATGGTCGTCATAAGACTCTGGGAGAGATAATATCCACAACAGGGATACGCTCTCTAAACGACATCTTGGGAGATAGGAGACCTTATCCTGGGGTATGGCTACATTATCTTCAACTACGTAGTGCTATTCAAGCTCTGACTCCCGGGGGAACCTTGACCTCCACACCTACGGCTTTTGAGTCCATCTGCAGTTCGGCCAAACTGACGCCTCATGGAGTGTCTCTAGTCTATGGGATGTTGTCGGGTGGCGGGGGGGAGGACCTACCATTGCCATATATGAGGGCATGGGAAACGGAGCTGGGTAAAACCTTCACCAAAGAACAATGGGAAAAGTCCCTCCTTCTAACCCATAAGATGTCGGTGTCCAACAAAATCCAGGAGACTAATTTTAAAATCCTTACCAGATGGTATAGAACCCCCACTCGCCTACATAGCATGTTCCCTTCAGTTTCTCCTATTTGCTGGCGATGTCACAAGGACAGGGGCACCATGCTTCACGTGTGGTGGGATACAAATGGGATCACTGTGAGATGTGATTTGTGCGTAACCCACATATGGGTTACTTAAAGATCATCGATAACGACAGCATAATCTTAGCAATAGATCACTTTTACCAGTCAGACCTGTCCTGGCTTGTCCGTGACATGAATACCCAGCTCAATTGTAATACTAGTTTGAAGATAGGAGAGTTATTTATGTTGCTTCTTAAAAAGGGAACTTTCAATTCCCCTTAAATAACAGGTAGCACCTGATCGTGCTTGTTTGATTCATGAACCATGCGCTAGTTGGATTTCTATGACTGACAATAGTTCTAGAACATATGCTAAGGCATTAATGTCTCACTGTCTCATGGTTTATTTGCTTGTATAATGTTACTTTGTTTCTCAGTTCTGATTTATTTTTTCTAATTTCTTTGGACCATTTCCTTATAGCTACGGCTGGATAGAGTTCGGGACCTGTACAAACAAGTGGAAGAGTTAAAAACAAAAGCATTATCATTAGGTTCCCAACCAAGCACCCCTGCATTTTTTGAAGGAAGCCTTAACAATATCACTGACCACTACGACAGAGTGAAAAGTCAAATGGAAAGAGAGGTTGAGCAGTTCCAAAAAGGTTGGTCAATGGGGGCATTTTATATCATCATTTTATATAAGGGACAGGTGAACGACAGCTAGGTCTACCTATTTCTAAAATTATTCTGTCAATTTAGTAATAATGTATCACTTGTACTTTTTTATAGCTTTGGAGCATCAACCTAGTCAACAGTACTTGGATACCCGGAAAGAATTAAAAGAAATGTTAATGGAGTGTCAACACAAATTACAGTCACAGTTGACAGGTCTTTGTGATCCAACGACTGTAGATTTGGCTTTGCAGCAGGCTAAGGTATGTTTACAGAAGTTACTATTGTCAAACAAACCGTCTGGCATTAGCTGTGATCAACAAATTTATTTGCAAAGCATGCTTACCAGATCATGGACGCATCTCATCTGCATGATGAATTCTAAATGTGACGTAACTTCTTAGAATGGTGGGAAGTGGTAGGAAGGTGGGAATTGTGAAAATATGGTTGCAGAACAATTTTATCAAAGAATAACTTGACCACTCAGATTGTGCTAGTATATGATTTAATCTTTCATTGGTTCTGCTTTACAGCCACTCGATAGGGGATGGTCTTAATGAACCTCCCATCAGTAGTTGATTATAATGTAGGCAGTTTGGGGGGTAGCCTAGGGCCCAAACCTTTTAGGGGGACCATAGCCATCCAAACCACCCACCAACTGTATACTAAGAAAAGGACCTTTTCACCCAGAAATCTCAATACATTGTTACTGCCCTCATACACAGGGGGAGAATATTGGGAGCTAAAAAACTAGTGTAAGGCACCTTCCACATAGCGAGTGTGATGCGATGATCGCAGACAACTCGCCAACGCAAGATGCCGGGAACGCACGGCCGAACGCTGCACCGCGGGGAGTGAACTGAATGCGGAGGTTCCACTCCCGCGGTGCAGCGTTCGGGCCGTGCGTTCCCGGCAGCTTGCGTTGCGAGTGTGATGCGAGTTCATCGCATCACACTCGCTAGTGTGGAAGGGGCCTAAAGGTAACTGCAGAATAATCACCAGATGGGCTTCTATCAAAAGATACAAAGACTTGGAGTTCTTTGAGGGGATGCATCCTCTGTTTTAAACATCCTAAACATAAGACATGGATTTTATAGTGTAATGCAATAACATGTTCTTTTGTATATGGCCCAATCCTATCATAAGGACTGAAAAGGTTTGATTACTCTCGTATAAGGAGAGAAGTCATGTAGCATTAAAATGAAACTGAGAGAATATAAGATGTAGAGTTTGTAAACATTGGGGGGAATAATCATTTTCAATTTTCTGTACTTTAAAAATGCCATGATAGCTGGCAGTAAAACATAAAAACAAAAAGTCTAGTGAAAAAGAATAGAAATGAGTTTCCTCTTTTTATTGGCCTGTATAATTTTCCTTTGCATGCATGCTACACGTGTTTTCCATGGGTTGTTGTTGGGGGCTGTTGAGAGCGATAGATCTAGAATTCCTGCAAGCGGGTTAGACATGGGCCTTAAACTAGTACCCTTACGTCCAGATTGCGCACTAAGTGTGTGCTTTGATTTCGATCCTGGCGGATCACGTTAGATGGCTAAAGAGGTTTGTAAAAGCAACTGTCCGAATCAGGCCTCAGTGAATGAAACCTTCAAGTTAGTAGCTCCCTGTGGACTTATCCTTGTATGTAAATTTTCTTTATCTGTCGACCCCAGTTTGAACAATTGAATCGTAAGCCTTAGAAACCTTAACTTGAAAAACTGCGCTTCTAATGCAACACTACTGGCGAAGGAGAGGATTGCGAGTTCAGGCTCTATCTTATAAATGATCCTTATTGTGTAATTTCAGATGACAGATCATTTTAACGCGTGATCCCAAAACTTTGTCCCCAAGGTTTGCACAGGCGTTCCCACGAACTCAGAGAAGTGGTCCTACCTTCATTTTGCCAGGACCCAGAATCCAAGAAGCCGCTAGGAAATCAGCTGGCATGCCCTGGATGTGTAAGAGCAGGACTAGTACTCAGGTACATAGAGAGTCTCTAAGAGCTGGCGGAATGACTATAAGTATTCTTCGTCCTAATTTCCAAGGCAAAATAAGCACAAAAGGGAGAAGCATCTCAAAACGTCTGTCCAGATAGGATAAAAACCCATCATCAAAGAGGCTATGAGTTCTCTGAATCATGGCGTGGTCGCGCCAGATGTAAGATCCATAAAGAGCACATTCCGCACGACGAAGAGCGATGGCTAAGCCTCCGGGCGAAAGAAGAGGAGACAAATTGGGAGAGATATGTAAAGCGGCCTACTGGTCATCTTCACTACCTTAAGATAAAACATTAACAGAACTGGACATTCCGAATACATGGACCTTCCTCGGAGAAAGATAACTCAGGGCCGTATAAGTCCTCCCTTAAAAAATAATTCAATCTGGTATAGTCTCAGGTGGGCCGTAATGGGGACGTGTAAGGGAAAAAGTGAATAGTCTTACCGGTAATCATTTCCTTAGTCCACATGACGGCCCATATATTTTTTACCACATAAGGGTATGTGAATTTGAAATTTAGTTTCGTATTTCAAATCTGCTTGATTTAATTGATTTGAGCAGTATTAACAGGCAATTAAAGCGGTTGCATACAAGCAGGTGTTGTAGGTATTTTGGAGACTACTGGAGTTGGATGCCGCGGGTGGGGGCACCTGTTAACTTCTCTGCTTCAGCTGTCCCTACAGCGGTCAAGGGGGTCATTCCTGCCCAAGTGGCCGTCATGGGTGGCCTTAAGGAAGGTAATTTACCGGTAAGGGTGGGTAAGACTAGATTCAGGCTGTTTTTTGTCGCTATTATTTTTATCACTATAAACAACAGGAGGGATGTATCAATTAACCATCGATACAAGTGCAAGAGGTCCGTTAAAAGAGGCATGGGGCGTGCTGCGTTGCTCTGGCAAATCGACACAGATTGCCTCTGAGGTTTCTTCTTGTGACGCCGTCGTTCTGAACATATTGACACGTGCTCGGAGGCCATGCAAATCCATAGTAAAATAAAGGTTTTATTATTTCCAAGTTGGAAATTTGCAAGGTGTTGATTCAACTAGATCTCTATGAGCTAATTCTCAGAGATAGCTGCAACGTTGCAGACTTTCCACTGGCGATGAAATAAAAACTTATACCAACTAAGGAGTGCGTGCTTCCTATTTGGAATTGGATTAACGGCACCCTGGGGATGATCCCTGAAGCCTGCACACCTGCATATGGAGGCAAAAGTCCTGGCTGCCACAGGGTGATCCAGTAAACCTATTTCGCTTGTTTACCCTTAACATCATATGGATGCCCACTGGCCCTGTACTTCACGTAGGACAGTTTTCCTAGATTCTCTCAGTCGTTCCCTTGTGTGACTATTAAACACCAGGCCAAATATGAATCCTCCAGGGTTGCATTTGTAACTTACTACACTTCGAGGATTAGCCATGCATGTATATAGTAGGAACATGGTCAAGTACCATAAAGTGACCCATTCGGACCATATGACATGCCTATGATTGGTCATAGACGTTACATTTTTTTAGGTCCTGTATATTACATGCACATCACATTACCCAAATCAAGACCAATTAAAGGTTCGGCTTACCGTATGTATCTTAGTTCCCGTGCCTTCTGTGCTTAGTAATATTACTGCCCCCGCTAGGTACATGGGTTTCACGCGCTTTTGCTCACTACTTGGTGCTTACCATGGAAAACAACACAGGGAGACCACTTAGGTTCATATCACTGCTGCAGCACAGGCAGCGGGTTATCTGAATGGCCAGACAGATATAAAAGAAATTGAAAGAAACCTTGTAAGGCTGGATAGATAAGCACAGTGTGATTTGGTTGACTTCCTTAGCTTTCTCTACTGATGTCTGTCCGTATGAAATTGCCCTTGTTATAACTCAGTGTTTGTCAATCCATAACACATCTGTAAGATTATGAATTCACTCTTCAGTATTTGTTCCATGCTTAGGGATGGCTTGCGGTATGTAACATGGGGTAACCATTCACTCTTGCTAAGCAGACATGTATCGGAAACATGCTGACAGTACGGTTGTTACCTTCCCAGCTGTATAAACTGATGTGCTGTGAAGCCTTGTGACGCCTCCCATGCTCATGGTTTCTTTCATTTACTGACTTGATTTATCAGTGCCCAAACTGTTCATGCAACATCACAAGCCTTTGATCACCAAACAGTTAAAGCTTAGGTATCACGGACAGTGTGATGATAACTAGAAGGGTGCAGAGTTGGTGACTTATGTGAAGATTTTTTACACAGCGTGGCCAGAAGTTCCACACTGTGTGATTTACCATAAGAAGTAACAAAATCTGTGTTTATAGATATGTCCATTGTATCTATACCTATATTTTTATTGCAGAAGTGAGACACAAAAACTTTCACTCTAGAAATCTGGGGCTTGAATAATATCAACTGGAAGTACTTCATTTGTGTTTTATTCAATTTTAAGTGGGCTCACGAGACTTTTAGTGTACGATAGGGGGGCAGATTACTTTACCTCGCCTGGTGTGCCGATTCAAGCGGCACGGATTCTCTGCGCTGGTACGGGTCACGGGCACGGGAGTTTAATAATTGGGTTTATTCTCCGCCGTCCACCAGATGTGAAAAAGCATATGAACGCGCGGAGTGTCCCTGGTTCGGGATGAGTGAAGGAACGCGGTTCCTGAGAGCGACGCCAAGCATTTTCAGGTTCATTAAAGCGGCGGTTTTTCTGGGAATAGTGGGTTTTCGTGTTCAGGCCACGCCCCTCCGAGTTCCAATCGCACGCGATGCCTGGCGCCGCAGCGCACAATCCCGATCGACTGGTGCGCAAAAATTCCGGGTGTGCCATCAATTGGGTCAATGGCGCAAAATCAGGAAATATTCGGGTACACGTGCGGGAAACGTTTAAATCGGCCTTTAGTAACGATGCCACCATAGTGTCTGCGCTTTTACTTCGGCCTTTAGTGATCTTTAGGCAAGAGTTTGAAGTATAAATGTTGATGCATCTCCCGCTGTGTATAGAGTCTTTGTCTTACATCCCATATTTTAATCCGTGTGTATATTTTCCAATACTTTGTGTAAAATGTGTGTGTGTGGTTAGGATACCTGAACCGTTTAACACGGCGTTTTTTTCGGACTTCATATGCTATGCTATTGGGGGTGGAATTGGCAGACTGAAGGGGTGACTAGATAAGACTGAGGGCATTGACATATCACTTTACAGCTCTGATTCAAACATTACTGTTAGTTGGGGTTCTTTTTTCAAATTCTCATGATGCCGCATAAAGAATGATAGATTGGCTAACAATTCCATGAGTATCTGTTCACGTACAGTATGAACCTGATCAACTCCATGGCATTTCTGTTTGTAGTGAATATTTAGCATTCTCCATTAAAGGGACAATAATCACGGAAGGAAGTGTATTTTAGCTGGGTCCAGTTCTACGTATGAGCTCTGCAGGATGAGTTCACAATGAGTCCCTGTGTATAGCATCTGCTACACTTCATCTGAATAAAAGTGTATATATCAGTACTTGGACCTTCCCTGCGCATTGCCGGTACCAGGCCAGTCTCGGAGTGGGGAGGGTCAATGGCCTGAGCACAATCGTTGCTCACTCATCCCGCTTCCTTAGGGTGTTCTCTCCCCTGCTCACTCCCCCTGTCTACATCAGCAACCAAGGGAAACAGGGACTATGGCATTTGGAGCTGCCTCGCCGGACTGGAGGTGCATACGCCAGTAGAAGCTAGCGTTACATGGTCTCATATTGCTTTATAGAAATATTTGAAACCATATCAGATTGACAACAAAACATTTTAAATCCTCATTGACACGAGTTGTTTGAACCCATCCCAATTAAAAAAACATTCCTCGGGACCAGGTTTCCCTGTAAGGTGAGTATATTAGGACCTGATCCAAATTGCAGGATACATTATGCCCTGTCTGTATATCAAGTGATTGCTGCCCCCGGAGACGGGGAAAGTGGGTTGGAGGCGATGGTTCTCTCACCGCCATTTAAGTCCCATGGGACTATGACTACACACCAGTGATGCCTGTCCCTATAAGTGTGGTTGGATAGCGGCAAGGGCTCGACTGCTTATATATACAGCAGTCGACCTACCAGAGCTCTGAGCTTCACCTACATCCTAACGTTCTACGTTCCATTACGGGAGTACGAGCACCAAATAATTAATATGTTATAATGCTTTGGGTTATTAAACGAGAGACGCCTTTTAGGGCTCATTTTACAACAAACATGTTCTGGTTGTCCTATTCTGCCTGTATATGCAGGCTCCTTACATTTTCATAAGGTGTACGAAATGGGTAAAATAAGGATGAATGATGTTGCTGTGTTTTGTTTTATTCGCTGGGGCACTGAAAAAATGGCGTGACACATTGTGACAACTGCTCCTGACATGTTCACATTGTTCTCAAAAGTGTGAAAATGTAATACATCTTCACATATAGGACTGGATTGCCTCGACTGTATCATTTTCACATAACACCCGCGTTACTATCAGCTAAAATCGTTTGTAAGTTTTTGAACTTGCAATGGTAACATTAAGTGGAGGTAAGCAAAACAACCAGGACCAACCCCCTGGGGGCCCTTGCTGAGATTCATGTATGCTTTAGTATATTTTCGGGTTTTTTGTTGCTGTTCACAGGACCACCGTTGGTGACCACGCTGAACGATTCCAGTTGCTTTGCTACAGTAAAGGATTGTCATCAGGTACTTTGGGGTTTTAGGAGTTTTAGTGTGAGGTGTACTGTTTGTTGTGTTTAGAAGATTACAACAATTCGTCTATATTATTTAACCCGTTAGGGCTACCTCAGATCCATTGCTATTTTTCATACGGTAGTCCAAAAACTGGCTGTAATTGCAATCATTTTGAGATAGTAGCACTGGAAATCTTGCACTGTCTTATGTTAACTAGGTACAGTTTTTTGGCCCAGAAAATTGATTAGAATCCATAATTGATTGTTAAGGTTAAGACTGCAATATGCCGTTGAGCTGGAATTGTCAAAAAACTGAGTCCAAAGGGGGCCTATTCTTTACACAAAGACAGCTATGTGAGAATGCTCCATAGAGCCTATAGTATTAACTAATGATGCTTTAGCTAACGTTTCCTAGTCCCAGATACTCACGTTGATAGCGCTTTCATAGATTGGCTCCGAACTCACATCACTCTCCACAGTTTCCATGTCATGGGACATCGGGCATTTTCAAATAGCAGATGAACCATGAAATACTGAGACAGAATCTATGAATGGAAGAAGTCAAGGGCATCTGTGTTAATTCTACAATTTTTATTACTCGCACGGTGGGATGAAGGCTGAAAGAATGGCCCCTTCTGGGGGCAATAATCGTAGGCACCAGTCATGGAGGTGGTGTGAGCTTACTATACACAAAATTGGGTGATCAGCAGGCTCTAATCATTCTTGCACAGCAAATGAATCAGAGGACTCACATGACATCCTTATCTAAGCGTCCCGTGACTCCTACATAGCAAGATTGCAACGATGTCCTGGATGTTGAGATCTACCATTGAATTTGTATGGATAGTCGATGTATTTATGAGCGAAAAACAAGGGTTTGGCCCTGCAATGTGAGTATTTAATATTTTCAGTGTAATGCTAGGTTTGTCTATTACAGCTATACAGGACGACGGGAATTGACAAGGGCCCGGAATAAAAGCAGTTCTGAGGGCCCCGTCTGTAGGGCAGGGTAAGAAAGGACAAGAGGCTGACGTGACAATGGAGGTGGGCGAGCTAGATGCGACGACTGAACGAGAGGTTGATCGTAAGCGGGGGTTATAATAGTAGAAGGGGAAGGATGCCACTGCTATAAGGAATAAGTGCGTGTTTTTGTTTAAACGGAAGAACAACTAATAACACTATTATCTATAAACTACAGATATAACAAAAAAGATACTATACCAGTACCTTCTCGTTATAAAAGGAAATATAACATACTATTATGCCCCATATACAGGAATAAATATAACTACTATCATATTCAGCCAGCCCCCCCCCGATACAGCCAGTCACCCCATTATACTAGACACCGAAAGCCCACTGTCCCCTGCAGTATTATGGCAGCCACGCCCGCTCCAGGTCAACCAGTCCCCTGTCTATTGCAAGCCATTCCCCCAGCTATCAAACCCAGCACAGCCAGCCCCACCCAGGGAAACTAACCCAGCGCACCCCCCCGATTGTATATGCCACAGAAGCCCCCTCGTACACCGCACCTGTATACAGCCACGGCCCCCCCTACGTTATCACCTCCCCCGTATAACAGCAGTGACCCCCAAGTATAGCAATACCGCCAGCCCCCTTGCTTTAGCAATGCACCAGCCCTCTAATTACGCTTCCCTCCCATGTCTATATAGACTAGCCCCCATTACCACTGACCCTTCTCCGCAGTATCTTGCCATCCAGCCCCGCCCAGTTTGTGCCTGCACCACCCCTCCGTTAACAGTCCCTGACCGACCCCCTCAGTTTTACAGCCAGACAGACCCCCTTAGTATACCGCCAGCCCTCCGTTATATATACAGCACAGGGCCCCTCGTAACAGTCGTGGAACAACAACAAAACCATGAAACGCACCTTTACGGCGTCATGGCCGGACAGAGTGGATAAATTAGCGGAGCTTGGGGGAAGCACCGAAACGTGTAGTTGCATGGTTTATTTTCGTTTTCTACGACCGGCTCTGCCAGCACCGGAACACGGCCCCAGACTGATATATGGCCGAGTCCCCTGGAGGACAAAGGAATTTTAGGTCGGGGACTGCCGGTACTAAGATCAGGGTCAGACTGGATCCAATTATAGGGGGCTTAGTGAGTTGGGGGCCTGCAAAATGGGAGTAATGAGGTGGCGGGCCCACATTATGGGGGGTATATGAGAAGGGTGGCTCAAAAATTTATGGGGGGAGGAGGGATTGAGAGATCGAACCCACAATGCGGCGTATTGAGACGCCACCATATGAGGGGTGATGATGGAGACAACAAGGACGGCACAGGCGTGAGCCAAATAGAGAGGAGAGGTCGTTCTCAGAGGAGGGGCTCACGCTAACGGGGAGGAAGAGAGGGACGAGGAAACAACGAGGAGGAAGAGTATGGAGATTGGCCACACAAGTGGGAGGTGGAAGGGAGAGAGCGAAGATGAGGTGGAGATGTATTTTCGCGCTTTTCTTTTTAGATATTGAGGAGGAGATAACGGGAGGGGAAGACCACAAATGGAGGGGGCAGATAGTGGTCACAATTGGCAGTGAACGGGCACAGATGTTGGGTAATGTAATGCTTGTTAATGCAGGGGTACCTTTATTATCCATGTTCACAAGAATTGTAGGACACACTGGAGATACTCCATCCTTTCAATGCAGACTGCTCGGCCGGAGGTTTGATTATGGATGGTTCAAGGAACTAAATGCTTGTGTGTGTAAGTAAACAAAACACATACTAATAAATCACAAGACAGCAGATGATCCAACCAATCTGCGTACCTGCAGGAGATTCTCAGAGCTACTAAAATGCCTTTAAATTTCTCCAATTTGATCAAATCATGTGAATAATGGTTAAGCTGTATTCACATTCATAGTTTTTATTGTAGTTTTAAAACGCATGCAAATACATAGATTGGAAAAACAACCACAAAATTACACCGTGTTTGTACTACAATAATATGATGTTTTTGGGAGTGCTTTTTGGCCCAGATGCATTTTCTGTGCTTCAAACGCAATAAAATGCATCTGTCAAACAGGCATAAGAAGATACAAGTAAATTTCCATAGGGGTAGGGGGTCAACACATCAGACACGTTGGGACCTAGGCCTCCCAGTACCACACTGATGACATCATCGATTTAATCAACTAGGCTGCCAAGTTTTGTATTTTTTGACCATGCAAACCTTTTTGATACCAAATGTAAAAAAAGACATATGTTTACTAGGGAAGGTTTGGGTGGTTTTGATGTCACGAACCAAAGAGCAGAAAAAAAAAATCTTTACATTCTACAATACAGAACTTTCTCTTCTACATAACACAATAGTAGTGCTTCACTGTTCTTCTCGTTATAGACCTTGCAACAAGTCTTTGACCAGCAGGCATGAGATAACGGAAAAGCGCATTCTCAATCCTTCAATGCCTCATGTAATAAATACAAAATAGTTCCCTCTACAAATACCATTTTCCAACTTCGATGGTTAGTCATGCTGGTTGGTCAGACTTTTAATTTTTTTGCATACAGCACTTTTATACCTGTAATTTATGCAGTATACACCAATGGTAAACACCTGAAGAAACGCATTGCACACATGATATGGATGCGGAACAGAGAGAGAGTGAGTTATGTTGTTGCAGAGCAATACATTACAGATATAGGACATAATAGCAGCCATTCTATTAAAAATTAATTTAACCTAAAAGAAGAGCGATCTTTAAGGACAATTGGGAGAGAATAGGATCAGCAAATTTCATACGTATAAGACCAGTCTGTTGTTAATAACTCAGAGTCTATTTTTTGTTACCGTATATACTGAGATAGAGCTCGACCCGAGTTAAGCCGAGACCCTAATTTTAACAACAAAAACTGGATGAAAACTACGAACTCAGTATAAGCCGAGGGTGGGAAATGCATGGGTGGTCACCCCTCGAACACCTACCCGTAGCATACAGCCTGCCAGCTCCCCAGTAGTATTACAGTAGCCGTGATACAGCGAGCCCCCAGTAGTATACAGCTCTGCCAGCTCCCCAGTATGTATACAGCTCGCCAGCCCCCAGTAGTCTACAGCAGCGCAGACCCCCAGTAGTATACAGCCGCCAGCCCCGTAGTCTAGTATACAAAGCCTGCAGCCCAGTAGTATACAGCTGCAGCCCAAAGGCAGCCCCCATGTGTTTACAGCTATGTATTTAGCGCCCCAGGTTCCGCCAGTAGTAGTTCAGCAGCCCCTGATAGAAGTTAGTTATACAGCAGCCCCTAGTAGTATTAGAAGCACATCGCCACCCTTAAGTGCGTAGTATACAGCAAGCACCAAGTAGTGACATCGGGACTACGTTAAGCCTGTGCCACATCGGGGAGCAGCGCGGACGTCGGAGGGTGAGTATTTAAGGTTTATTTTTTTTAACGGGGTAAATCTTTTTTATAATGAGCTATGTATAAGCCGGGAGGGGACAGTTTTTCACACATTTCTTTGCTGAAAAACCGGGCTTATACACGTTAAGTAGTGTCCGTTATAAGATACGGTATAAACTGAAATTACAATCAGAATCCAGGCACTGTGACTGTGGTAGCCTTCTTAGATATTATGGCTTCTAAAATCAGATTTTTTAAAATTATGCACAAGCCAAATATGGAGTTTTCCATAGTCACAAGTGCTGGGATCATGCTTGATTTTGATGTAGGGTTCCTTTAAAGGACACCGGTCATATAGGTCTCTGTAACTAATTTGTACCACTAACTGTTGTAGCAGCATCTCACAGAATTCCATCAACGCTTTATTTATTATGTAATCATACATTAATCATTGTGAATCTAATTTCTATTTATGTAAATGAGGTGTAAATGAAGAGAGAAAGTAGATGTCACCCCTTGTTTCGCCTCACTCTTCTCACCTTGCTCATGGTTGGTGTCATATATAGTACAAGCATTGATAGGTTTGCTTCTTTATTGCGAATGCCTGTGAGAGACACCGACATCAGCTACACAATGACATGACCATGCTGGGTGTCTCCAATACACATGGGCCTGCATCTGTAGCACTTAACCTCATACACACAGGCTGCAAGGGGACATAGAGGAGCCAGCACGTCACATAATTTAGAGGAATGTTGAATGAATTTAACATGTGGCCATTGGAAACCATAGAAGTTACCATTTAGCAAGATTGTGGGTTTCAGTAGGAAGAAGTGAGTGGCAATGATCAAGCTGTTTGCATCTGTCGTAAAGAGCTAAGAATACTGGTCAACTAAAACTGCCCCCAAACAGTCTTGAACGTTGGAAGAACAGCCAAATTATAGACATGCTTCACATCTTAAAAGATATGGAAATTTGGTTGTTCTATATACAAACAGTTAAGTGGACAAATGGTAACAGGGTGGGAAAGGGATTAGCTCGATCTTAGTTCTGGCCACATGTGCTTACGGAAGGTTAAATAATATTGCAGCAGTAGTAAAGTCCAATAAAAATTGGTAGCCCATGTTTCCTGGGGAAGATTATGTAATGGATATTAATCTCTTGTAATGGATTTTTTGTGATTATATGCTCATAAATACTCGAAATTGCTGTTTTACCCATTACTCTATCCAATGGAGTGCTATTGGACCGTATGACAGAGTACTCCTCTGTACTCTTGCATGACAGGTCTCATTTATCCAAACATACCAATAAATGTTAAAGGCGTTCTACTACCAGGAGATGTGGCGTATCAAATTAGCTACTAGGTGGCTCCAGCTCTAGTAGGTGTCAATAGGAGCCTAGGCGCTCCTAAGGCTCATTTGCATAAAGCTTGCATCTGGTGGTAGATATCCTTTAAGTACCACAGTCAAGAGTTTTTTATGCTGCTCGTTATAATCAAAATGGTAGACTTACCTTGTAAGTATGGAGTGCTCAACACACTGGAATTCCACTACGAAGATGACGCACAATTAAACATAGAATTTATTTAAATTTTATTAGCTTCCTCATATTCCACATTGTAATATTGTTATTTTATGTTTCATGATTATATTATGATTATTATGATCATCCTTTACACTGATCGATATATGTGTTTTATAGGAAGATTTACCAAGGCCCCAAGGACATAAAATAATCTTTGGGACAGTTAACGTCGAATGGATAACACAAACAACCAAATAAAAAATCAAAGGGATTATTATACAAGGAGCCATCATGCCTATTCAACAGAGATGATATTCTGGAAGAAAAGCTAAATAGGGAAAGAGAATGGTGTGCCATACTCAGCATTTACCATCTCAGGATATTCCACTTACAATCGCTAAGGAGTCTAGACAGGTCAACTTATGACTAACATTCAGCATTGCAGATATGAACAGATATACTTGTTTTTCTTTGCTGAATAAAACAACAATTTACATATACTTTATATATCTATCTTATATATATATCATTATAATATATATATTCGCTATTCACAAAATAAATGGTCTGTGTTTCAGATAACCTGCATACATCTTTTTCTTTCATCCATTTACTTTCTCGTCTAGATAAAGGGAGGCCCCACCATAATTGTTATCAAAAAGACATACATTTTCATTATACAATACGCCTGAAAAACATAGACATCTAGAGCATTACTCAGGTGTAACAAAGTCTGATACTAAGTTCGAATTTTATATAGTCTTATGTTTTTAAAATATCATACAAATTAGCACTAGCTCACTCTTCAGACAGTATTACAGTCCAGAGAAGATATGTACAGTGTGTAAGTACTGCGTCATATCCCCCTCGCCCCGAGCGTTTTGCTTTAGCTTCTTCAGGAGGCTCTTCCCTGTTAGCTTCACGCATTTCTAGTACAAATGGGATCACTGTGAGATGTGATTGTGCGTAACCCACATATGGGTTAACTTCAAGTCATCGATAACGACAGCATAATCTTAGCAATAGATCACTTTTACCAGCGACCGTGGCCGGGCTGTCGCGTGACATGAATACCCAGATCAATTGTAATATCTAGTTTGAAGATATGGAGAGTTATTATGTTGCTTTTAAAACGGTGAACTTTACATTCCCCCATTAATAACAGGTCGCACCTGATCGTGCCTGTTGGATATATGAAACCATGAGCTAGTGGATTTCTAGTGACTGACAATATGTCTAGACATATGCTAAGGCATTAAGTCAATCATGTCTCATGGTTTATTTTGCTTGTATAATGTTACTTCTCGTTTCCAGTGATTTTATTTTTTCTCAAATTTCTTGTGGACCATTTTCTCTTATAGCTACGGTGGATAGAGTCGGGCCTGTACATACAAGTGGAGAGTTAAAAAAAAAGCATATCAATTAGTGTTCCCACCAAAGCACCCCTGCATTTTTGAGGAGCATCACAATATCACTGACCACTACGACCAGAGTGTAAAAGCGCGCAATGGAAAAGAAGAGTGTGCAGCAGGTCCAAAAAGGTTGGTCAATGGGGCATTTTATATCATCATTTTTATAAGGGAAGGTGAGACACGAGCTAGGTCTACCTATTTCTAAATGTATTCTGTCATTTACTAAAATTTGGAGTCCACTGTACTTATTTTATGCTTTGGAGCACAACCAGTCAACAGTACTTGGATACCCGGAAAGCATTAAAAAGAAATTGTTATAGGGTGTCAACACAAATTACCAGTCACAGTGGGACAGGTCTATTTGATCCACGACTGTAGATTGGCTTGCAACATGAGCTAAGGTATGTTTACAGAAGTTACTATGTCAAAACAAACCGTCTGGCATAGCCAGTGACACAAATATTATTTGAAAAGCATGCGACCAGATCATGGCGCATTCATCTGCAGATGAATTATAAATGATGACGTAACTTCTTAGAATGGTAGGGAAGTGGTAGGAAGTGGGAATTGTGAAAATAGGGTATGCAGAAACAATTTATCAAGAAACTGACCACGCAGAATGTGCTAGTATATGATTTAATCTTTCATTGAGTTCGCTGTACAGCCACTCGAATAGGGGATGGTCTACTGAAACCTCCCATCAGTAGTGGAGTATAAATTAAGCAGTTTGAGGGGGGTAGCTAGGGCCCAAACCTTTTAGGGGGACCATAGCCATCCAAACCACCCACCAACTGTATACTAAGAAAAGGACCTTTTCACCCAATGAAATCTCAATAAATTGTTCCTGCCCTCAATACACAGGTGGGAGAATATTGGGAGCTAAAAAACTAGTGTAAGGCACCTTCCACATAGCGAGTGTGATGCGATGATCGCAGACAACTCGCCAACGCAAGATGCCGGGAACGCACGGCCGAACGCTGCACCGCGGGGAGTGAACTGAATGCGGAGGTTCCACTCCCGCGGGCAGGGTTCGGGCCGGCGTTCCGGCAGCTGCGTTGAGCAGTGTGATGCGAGTCATCGCATACACTCGCTAGTGATGGAAGGGGCCTAAAGGTAGCAGAAAATCACCAATGGGCTTCTAAAAATCAAAGTAACAAAGACTTGGAGTTGTTTTGGGGGATGGCCTCCTCTTTTAAAACTTCATAACATAAGAACAGGATTTATAGTTTGTGAATGCAATAGACTGTTTCTTATTGGTATATGGCCCATCTATCTACAGAACTGAAAATGTGTGAGGCGGGGTTGAATGAACAGACAGATTTGATCTAAAAGTGGAGTTTTCTGGGAGTGGATTTCTCAATAAATGTCGGAAAAGATCTCTGTGCATTGTTTCTGACATTGCTACTTATTTGATACTCTCGTATAAGGAGAGAAGTCATGTAGCATTAAAAAAATCCGAAACTGAGAGATATAAGAAGTAGAGTTTGTAACACATTGGGGGGAAAATCTTTCAATTTCTGTACTTTAAAATGCCATGATAGGCTGGCCAGTAAAACATAAAAACAAAGTAGTGAAAAAGAATAGAAATGAGTTTCCTCTTTTTATTGCCCTGTATAATTTTCCTTTGCATGCATGCTACACGTGTTTTCCATGGGCAGCCATTCAGCGATTCTACAAATGCCCGAGCTGTTATCTACAGGGGATAATAGGTTAGTCTTTTCATAGCCAGAGTGTCACCATAGGTAATAGATATCTCTGACGTACTGTACTGAACAGTGTTGCCATAGCAGTCATATCATCTTTACTATTTTGCGTTACTTTACTCAATGTAATGTGTTTTTATATTCCCTGTTGGGAAATGAAAATGATTTCAATTTTATTCCTATTATATTTTAAAAAAGGCATACGTAATCCTACATTTTTAAATCCTTTTTTATTTTTTTTATTTACAGATTTTTACAGAGACATTGGAAAGTCAAAAACCAGGTATTGACAAGCTATATGCCGAAACCAGGCTTCTTGAGAAGCGAGCCCCAGAAGACAGAACAGTTGTCTACATGAACGAGTGTCGGGATATAGAAGAGCAGTGGAGCAAACTGAAGAGCCTCTGTGCTGACCACGTCTACATTCTAGAAGACATTTCCTCCAAACTTAAAGCATTTGAGGTAAAGTGAAATGTACGTTTTGAGAGAGTTCAAAGCTTAAGATGACAATATATGTACAGAGGGGGGGGGGATTAGACCTGAATGGTGGTCTTATGGGGGTAGGTCTTCTTAAAGAAAATTTGTTACTGGAGTTCGGTGCATCGAATATATACAGTGGAAGCATTGGGTACTTGAAGTGCCAGCACACTAAGCTTCCTTATAATATCACATTTCACCAGTACAGGTATCTGGTCTTTGCAGCTATAGGGTCACCAGATCACTACCACTTGTTCAGGGTTTAGTGGCAGCTGACCCACATGGGTTGAAAGACCCCATTGGGAAGCACCAGGGGGCAATCAGAGAATAATCATTAACAAGTGCAGTCTTACATAGTTGAACATCAGGCCAAAGGTAAGGACAGGAGGTTCAACAACAAGAACTGGGATTTAGCAACAGGGAAAAATCACAATGTTGGATTAGGGAAACTTTGCAGGACACCGGCTTAAAGGGAACCTGTCAGTGTGAATTAGTGTTTATTTTGTAGTGAGTGTTTTTTGGACCTGCTCTGGTTGCTACCCACTATTCCTGTTCGCTCTATTACCCTTCTTCCTGCATTCAGTCTTGGTTGTGTGTTTGTGTGCATGCTGGGATTGCTTGCAACAATTGTTTTGTTAGGGGGGCCCACATTTAGTACACCAGGACTAATATCCTTTAGTCCTTTTCCCAACTGTCTGGAAAGGTCTGTGTGTTCAGAGAGAGAATTTGTTGGTTCCGGAGCTAGCCCTGGTAAGCTGACCATCACCCGCAGGCAGGGAATAGCTTAGCCATAGGCTGCATTTACACCAACGTGCGCCCACATGGCTAGGGCTGGGCGGGAAAATAGAGCCAAACTGGCGTTCTTACGGACAAAGAGCCAATCTATATATTTGGCGGCCACAGCGTGGCACGGTGAGCACACGTTGTGTTCACCGTACCGAGCCTGGGCGTCATAGACGACTGTGGGGGATTTAAATCTGGCTGAAAATTTGTGGTCGTATTTACTTCCCCCATACAGCCTCAGGCTACATTCACACGAATGTAACGGCGGCGTATATACGGTGTATATATACGTCTCCTATACACAGCAATGGGAGCACAACTCCCTTGGGTAGTGGTATGGTGCTGCACCCGTGCGGCACCGTACCGTTCCGTAACTGGGAAATTGATAGGGAATGTCCTATCTTTTGCCGGAATATGGCGCGTGCGCCATATATTACTTTGGAGAGGGGCGGGGGTGAACGGCACTCATCCGCCTCCTCCTCTCCCAGGCACTGTTGTATGGCCACCATATACGGCGGGCATACATCGTGTAAATGTAGCCTTAGAGTAAGGGACAGTTTTCCTTCCCCGTTTCCCTAGTTCTTGCTGCTTTTTTATACGGTTTCCTGCTTTCTTGTAAACCTTGACACTGACCCCCTCACATCAGCGTGTGCTCAGATTGGGCAGGGACATATTTAAGTTTTCGAGCTCTGGCCTTTTAAATTTCACCAAATTGGAGCACATGCCCTACAGGAACAGCGAGATGGTTAGGGGCCAGATTGTACAAAGATGTTTGTGGACATCTAGTACAGTCCTTTCTGCTGACATTTACTGGGTCAGAAATTTTTTCTCTGTTCATTGTAAGGGCATGCAGAATAGATATAATAATCAGTTCTTTATCTCCCATTGAGCGTCTGTATTTCTCTTCTCCTGCATTAAGTTTCCTGACTCCTTTTTCTATACTTTAATGCATATCATTTATATTAATTGCTCCTACTGAATGTAAATGAAGTGAGAATTCTAAAAATTGAGGTGACAGGAATCTAAAAGTGATGAAATCCTTAATATTGTTTGATAACTGTGTCATTGGTAAAGTTCGAAACTAGTGACACAGACATTTAGTAAGTTCAGTGAAATACATTTTTAAATAACTTTTTTGTTTTCAGTATAAAAAAATAACTGTTTGACTGACTATTGAATTTAGCTAAAGGGGATATATTCTATATTAAGCTGAATGCTCCTTCCTCTGCACATCTTTTGAAATTTGTTGGTGTCATCTGCAATGAAATCTCTGTAATACTTTATTAGTAATGGTGCATTTACTGTTCCGTTTCCTTTTTTGAGATATCTGGAAATAAGTGATATGAGATGCAAAAGATATAAAAAGCTAAAACTGACTGTTAATGCACCTTCTACAGAGCTTAAAGTGAACCTGTCAACAGGAATGTAATTTTTAGCTGGTGATAGGTTGCAATAGAGTATGCTATCTTAATTTTAAAATGCCTATGTCAGAATTCTGAATACTGCCACTACTTTATAAAACGTTATTTCACGTTAGCTGGTTTATGGTTAGTCCCAGGGGAGAGACTAAGGAGACGAAGAATGCATTGAGGAGACTGAGACACAGGCTGCTGCAGCTGCCCCCTCCCTCCACCCACATGCTCCTAGCAGGGAGCCAGGTAATTTGAAACAAAGTTTTATAAAGTAGTGGCAGTATTCAGAATGCAGACAAAGCCATTTTTAAAATCCACATACCATAGGATATTGGAACCTGTCACTAGCTAAAAATGTCCTTCCTGGTGACAGGTTTGCTTTAAGGTTAAGTGATTTCCTTATTACATGGGGAGAAATGGCTCTGCTAATGGAAGACAAAGTGATGATGGTCTAAGGAAGGCAAGAAGAAACATTGTAAGCTGTAGTCTGAGAAGGTCATATCATGCACATCAGGGAATATGAAAATGAAGGCATAAAGATTACATTTTATTGTGTCAAAGTGGACTATTGCCTTTAAGACCTACATGTATCTCCAAACCAGATTTTTGCTTCATTCGACATTGTTACATGTAAAAGGTGTTGTATTTTACCCATGATAGACTAACAGTTCTATATATAAACAATATGTCCCACAAAGTGCTTTATGTCTTCACTGTTATTTTTCCCTTTTACCTGAAGAGGATTGTGATAGAATGTCTTGTGTATTTATTCAGACCGAGTCCAAATCTGTACAGAAATGGATCAGTGAAGCAAAAGATTTTGTTCTGAACCAACATACAGCAGCAGAGGATTCGGAAGCACTACAGAGACAGCTGGACCAGTGCATGGTAATGATCCTTAGAACACAGAACTATTCTGTTTTTATATGTCATGTGTTTTCCTAAAAGCGACTGTGGCACAACTAGTGCATTCATTGGATTTTATGGTTGTAATGTTTTTGCCATATATAGATAGATTAGTTCCATGTTCAGTTAGCCCGAGGATTGTTGTCTGCCATATACATTGAGTTTGCCATACACATGGGAATAACTTTAACTAAACCTTATAGTGGATGACTTTTTTTTTTTTAATGTGAATGGGGGACTTACGACATAAGGTTTCTGCATCGTTGACCAGTCCAGATGTGCTTATGTATGGAGGAAAGGGGGTTAGGAGAGATCCTGTCAGGGGTTTCCGCCATTTACACATTACCTTTAACTCTGGTGTTCAGGGGGCAGTTTCTCTCTGTGATATTGTAAGTGTAACATGACTGATCTATCATGTTAAGCGTGTGCACAATTTATGAATGGAAATTGTAATGACAACATCAGGTATATAAATAGCATGTAATTCTCTGGTGGATATGCCTTACAAATATAGTGTTGGCTTCTTTCCCCAGCTTAGGGCTTGAGCCTATTTTGGTGTTGTTCAGATGACTCATGTTACTTTCGGTTCAATCTTTCTAGGCTCTCGTGAACGAAATGGAAGCTGTGGAAGGTTGTTTATCCAAGCTAAATGATGCAGAATCGGGACTTAGAAACCATGCAGACACAATGATCCACACATGGGTGGTGCCTAGACTTGCTGACCAGCAGGCACAATGGGAAAGGCTAAGTAAACAGGTAAAAAAAGACATTAAAACATGGAGCTTAGAAATCAGGTCACATAAGGAAAACACAGGGGAACTAAGTATTGAGTATAGTAAAGAGATACTTAGAAATGTGTTGGTGAACCTCTTAGTTGCTTTGGTCTGTTTGTGTCTTGTCGATAGCAGTCACATTGTTGCCCTGCTACGTCAGATTCATTTACAGATCTACAGTAAAAGAGATTTGACTGTGGACCATTTCAAGATATCATACTAGGCACTTATTCAAGGAAACCTCTGTTTTGTTTCTGGCATTATAATAATGCAATGACTAGCGACAATATATTTTTAAATACATTCTATGAAGTCTTTTATTATTGTACTATGTCTTATATTGTTAACATTTTCTCTCATGTACGTATTGTTCTGCTACATAGTTATAGCTCAGTTCTTTCATTGTCCAGCAATAAGTCCTATTTGCTTTGGCTTGTGACCTAGGTAATCCATCAGATGAACAGGTTGTCCGAAAGTCAAGAGAAGGCTGTAAATTTGAAGAAGGACTTGGCAGAAATGCAAGAGTGGATGACACAAGCTGAGGAGGAATATTTGGAAAGGGATTTTGAGTACAAATCTCCAGAAGAGCTTGAGAGTGCGGTAGAAGAAATGAAAGTAAGCAACATTTATACATCCATAAACATATCAGTAACCACAAGAGGCACTAAGCAATGGGTCAGAACAATCTTCATTTGACAGTTTATGCTTTCAGAACATAAAATAACAAAGAAATAACAGCAGTTCGGTCAACTGGGTCAGGGTATTTTGGTGCTTAAAGTCCAGACACTTTTAAGCCATTTTTGTACATACATTTAATGGCTTTAACATTTAACTTTTTGGTCTACAAGCGTGAATTCACATAGTTTTGGTGGTGTTAATTCTCTACAATAAATAGGTATTATACTATAGAAATAGTTTGTTTGACCTCAGTCCTGACCTCTAGGTGATGATTTTATTGTATATTTGTTCACTGTCATTTTCCATTTTCTATTTAACATCTGCTAAAAAATGCTAATCTGTAGGGATACTGAGTGTTGGATCCCTACTAGTCTTATATTGATAACCTCCCCTACCTGTCCATATCTGAGGCCATATCCTTAGCAGTTTCAGTAACATTTTGCACAAAAGTTATACCTGTCACATATTCACATTTTATTCTTATTTTACTTGTGATACTGGAGAAAAGAAGCCAGCACCACTTGAATAAAATCTAACTTTACCTTAAAATGAAGATTGAAACTTTTATTTTTTTTTATGTAAAATCAAAGGTGATCATTTAATCAGAGACTGCATAATCTTTTCATTCAGGGATATCCATTGCTGTAATGTAGTAGGAACCCATGTGATATAGAAGAAACCCACACTTGATCAGTGGACTGCAGGCTCAGAGACCACTTTATTCCCTGCTCCCCAGTACAATGCACAAGCAGGGTTTTCTTTCTTGCATTGTCAGTAATGTTCAGCCTGCTCCTCCTCCTTCTTAGCACCACACTGTTTCTGGGCAGAACATGCAAACACATTAACAGCAAACATGATAGCAGAACAGATAAAACACATAAGTTACAAAACTTATGTTAAATAACTACTGCATGTCCAGCCCTTCGCAGCTCAATTCTGCACATGCACAGGATAAGAGCAATAATTCAGATGTCCCTCATACATTTCATGGATATTTGTAATTGTGCTGACCACCTCTCTGCAGGAACAATTATACAGTTATTAATCAAATATATCTCTGTCTTTAACTTTAAAGAGGGCAAAGGAGGATGTGTTGCAGAAAGAGGTGCGGGTGAAGATCCTGAAGGATAACATTATGGCTATGGCTGCCAAGAGACCAGCTGGTGGCCAAGATTTGACGGTGGAATTAAAAGAGGTTCTTGACAACTATCAGCTTCTATGTAATAGAATCCGAGGGAAGTGTCACACATTAGAGGTAAATCTCAAACCGTTGCATTTGTTTATTTTGTCTGATAACCATATATACTTGAGTATAAGCCGACCTGAGTATAAGCAGAGACCCCTAATTTTAACACAAAAAAACTGGGAAAACCTATTGCCCCCTAGTATACAACCAGCCCTTTGCCCCCCAGTCTACAGCCAGCCCTTTGCCCCAGTCTACGGCCAGCCCTTTGCCCCCCGTATACGATTTATAGCCTGCAGTCCCATGCCCCGCCCGTACCAGTTTATTGAGCCTGGCTGTAGTCCCAGCCATCACCCCACCAGTGTTATAGCCTGCCGTCCCAGCCCTACCCCACCAGTTATGTTAGCACTGCTGTGTTAGTCCCAGACATACCCCACCGAGTTTATAGTGCCTGCAGTTCCCAGCCCGTCCCCAACCCGTGTATAGCAACTTGCTTATGTGTTTCCCAGCCCTCCCCACAGAGTTATATAGCCTGCAGTGTCCCGTGCCTTCCCCACCAGTGTTATTCCTGCCTTGCAGTTCCCAGCCGTGCTCCCCACCAGTTTTATAGACTGCAGTCCCAGCCCTCCCCACCAGTTTAGAGCCTGGCAGTCCACTCAGTCCCTCGCCCCCAGTTTATTAGCGCTGGTCAAGTCCCAGCCTCTCCACCACCAGTTTGATAGCCTTTTTTGCGCAAGTCCCTAGCTCCTTCTTCCCACAGTTTATAGCCTGCAGTTGCCGAATGTCCTCTCCCCGACCAGTTGTAAGCCGGCTTTAGTCTACAGGCCCTCCCCACAGTGTTATCGTGCAGTCCCAGCCCTGTTCGCACACCTATGTTTATAGTCATGCAGTCCAGCCCTCCCCACAGCTTATTGAGCCTGCAGTCCAGCCCTCCCCACCAGCTTAATAGCCTAGCAGTCCAGCCCTCCCCATGTTTGCCAGCTTAAGATCGTCTGGGCAGTCCCAGGCCCTCCCCACCAGTCTTATAGCCTGCGGAGTAACCAGCCCCCTCCGACCAGCTTATAGCCTGCAGTACAGCCTCCCTCACCACTGTTTTATGCATGCAGTCCCAGCCCTCCCCCACCAGTTTATAGCCTGCCAGTACCAGCCCTGTCCCCCCGTGTTATAGCCTGCGAAGTAATCAGCACTACCCCACCGTTTAAGCCTGCTAGTCCCAGCCCTGTCCCACGCAAGTTTAGAGCTGCGCTTAGCCCCAGCCCGCCCCACCATGTGTATAGTCCTGCAGTCCGAGTTCTCCCCCAAGCCAGGTTATAGCATCTAGTCCCCGCAATCCACCAAGTTCTATTAGTGCTGAGCAGTTGTCCCTAGCCCTCTCCAGAACCCAGTTTTATAGCCTGCACTAGTCCCCCGCCCTCCCCACAGTTTTTATAAGCCTACAGTCCCTCCCTCATGGACGGGTTAGTACACAGTTATTTTTTCTCTGTACTGGAGGTATCACCGAGTTAGGGTTTTTCAGAATTTTGGGTGGTGAATAAAGAATCTGGCTTCGACTAAGTATTTATACTACTGTATGCAGTTGCAGATCCTTGCCGCTCTGTGGGGACAGTACTACGGTCGTATGATATGGATCCCCCATATGGGCTGCATGAATGTATGCGTAATGCATAGCAGTATTGTTCAGATATGAGCGAGGTACAACATTTGGATCATATATATTAGAAATTATCTTTATAGGGAATTTGGAAGCTCGCTCTCGCAATACATAGTCCGTTGAGGAGGAAGCCCAAGGATGTTTCTTGCTGCTACTTCTAACCTATTGTCACAAAATCTAATTGTTTGCTTTTAGTGTTTAGTTGAAAGTTTTGTACAGAATGTGTGTTTTTATAGTTGTGCATGGTAAACTCAGTGACCTGTGCTTGTATAATAGTGCGTACTGCGGTGTCCTACTTTAACCAGACCACTGAGGTGAGGAGTTGGTGAATAAGAGAACACCAAAGATGCAGAGATGAAGTCATGCACCATCCCTTTAAGCCTTGCACATGCTGTATTGTGTCCAAACATTACAATTTTCTTCTTTTGTGCCTAAGCAAAGATTGTGTGCTATTATTTGAATCTCTACAATTTTGTATATATAGCTTTATTTAATATTCAGTCTTTTTTGGAAAAAAAATCCATTAACCTAACCAGTGTTTATCAGCAGAATGAATCTCCCCTGGCACCAATTCATCTATTAATGAGAATCATTTAAAATCATTTAAATAAATTCAACATATATTTTTGGTTTAGAAGTGGGAAAGACAAATTCAAGGTCCTTTCATGTGATATTAAAGTAGATGTTACTGTTCTCTGAATGTGTTGCTGTTGTGAATGAGTTCCATGGGATAATTATACATGAAGGGATGACAATAGGAGATTCTAAGGAAGTGTACCACACTTTTGCGGTAAAATCTTTTCTAGGAAGTATGTCTTGCTGGATAGAACTCTGCATTTTCTCATTTGGAGACATTGGTTAAATACATTATGAAGAGCGAATGTACAGGACACGGTCCTCCTGATAACTCCGGTGCTGTTATGAGGAATTGGAGGTAGAGGGATCGACTGGTCACTACTTGAAATGAATAATGTTGTTATTGTTTACTGCATAAGGATATCAGGGTTTCATTAGTTATTTATACATTGTTTTTTTTTATAGTAATTTTAAATATGTTTACGTTTGCTAAAGGGGCAGATTTGCCAATTATTTGCAAAGTAATTTGCGCTCAAAACTGCCTACACTTTTTGATTTTTCTGACTTAACGGGAAAGCACACTTAAAGGGGTATTCTCTCTGTGCATTCACATTTGATTCATTATCTGCCATATATAAACATTTCTTCAATTAGATGTTATAACATACATTTAACATAATTTCTCATAAATGTAGTGATATGGTCCCATAGAAACAAGACTCTGTCCTTGGATACGGCCACATCCTGCTTGTGGGGATTGCACAAGAAAGAAAAGGTGGTTTTTGTATATGAAATGTCAGGTGAGTTACTGTCATGTCCACAGCCGTCTGTGGTAATGATCGCTGAATCCAGGGTCAGGCAGGATTGAATAGCGCATGTTTGGGACCACTTGCCTGCAAATGTGAGATGGTTGTATCCAGGAAGCTATCTGGTTTCTAAGGGACAACATGGTCACAGTTTGAGACATATTTAAAATATAAATCCAATTAAAGAATGTTTCCATATGCAAATTAATTAAATTTAATGTGAATGTCTCCAAAAAATAGGTGAGGCAAGCTATCTGCAACACAGCAAAATAGGTTGTGAGAATTAGTAGTAACTTTTAGTAATTCTGCTGTCATGGTGCAAGCTATCAGAAGCCAGTTCAGCACTTTGCTATGTGTGCAGATAATGTTTAAGGAAATATAGTTACTGCCACATTTTTCTGATTATGAACTATTAAACACACTTCAGTTGCACTTATTCTGTCTCGCTTGCCTTCATTTTTTGTGAATTTTAAGGCGTGCCTCTGAAAGGGCATGTTGCTGCCTGCACCGAAAAGTCACAAAGACTGCAAACAAGCTTGACAAAGAGTTGCTTATCCCCTATGTTTATTATGAGTGTCTGCTCTCTGTAGAGACTTAGGCTTAAAGTAAAACCGTCAGCAAATAACCCCCACTAAATAAAGTTGATTTTCATAAACTGCATTAGAGCGAATGCTCTTCCCTTCATTTGTCCCTCTACAAGGCCTGTTAAACTTAGAATGAAGGTACTAAGGCGTGTATGCAATGAGCTGTGGAAAGCACATGAGCGCATTACGCATATTGTCAAAGTGTCCACCTTATTTTTCATGAGTGGGATGGCACTAGCCACACCCCAGTGACTTGACTGGACAGTGTGGTATTAACTGATGTGAGGCTGGTATAATGATGTGCTTTCCTGGTGGCACTGCCCCCTGCAGCGTGTGCTGCATGTGTGTGTGTATTTAGGAGAGATACAACAGCTCCAGGAGCGCCATGTTACAGCAGAAGCAGAAGTCAATGATTATGTGTAAAAAAACAAAAACTGATGTCTGTGTATCTGTATTTAGAGGATGCAGCATGTCAGCAGATGCTAGGCACACAGCTAGCCAGCCGGCTTACTATACTTACACACAGACTTATGAGCAAAGGGGAGGGGAGGGGTAACAGGGTGACACTCACTGCCTCTGACCATGTGACAAGCCTCATTTACAGATAGAATATAAAGTGATTTTAACAATGAATAAAGTATGAATAACAGAGGTTAAAGGCATGGGATGGGATTCCGTTGCGAGCTGCTTCCAAAGGTAGTAGGACAGGAACAAGTGACACAGAACTGATGACAGGTTGTCCTTTAATGAACGATATAAATGAAGTTAGTTTACTAAGTGCTCTGTGGTGGATGGAACAGAGCTCCCGGTTCCTAGTTATACATGCCACTGGGGAGCACTTGCCAAACCACCTCCCGCAACTTCTGCGGAAAGTTTTGCGGGAGCTGAGAGCATTTAAGTCTTCCACTGCCACAATATTTCAGTAAGAGCAGGAGGGTGGATTGCTCAGGAGCAGAAAGCAGAGAAAAAGTTCTCCAGGTGGCAGTAATAGCTGGGCCCCAGACTGGCACTGTTGATGCCCCCCTGCATCACTTGGAGCTTTATCCACAAAAATCTAACTAGTACCTATATGTTAAACATAGTGTTAAAAGTTCAATAATCAAGAATCGTGAGAGCTCAGACCATTAATCCTGTCACCAAAGCTAAGAAGTAACGGGCACCTAAAGGAATCTTACCACCAAAATCAATGCTGTGAAAACCAGATAAAAAACGTACTCATAGATGCGAGGCACTGTGACTATGGTACGTTGCTATAGTTGTTATCAATGGCCTTATATACAATAAACTTTAGTAATTATGACTAATAACATAAGAGGGCAGCCTGGCCCTCGTGGGATCTGTGGCTTGACTAGGACTGTTGCCTGTCTGAAATTCAAGAGGAGCGTATGCTAGCCCCATAGGCATCCAACATAAGTTTTGAAAGTTGTGGTAGAATGAAGGGGCCCATGGATAACACACACAAGCAAACAACTATACCGCATATAAGTAGCTGCACATTTTGAAAAGTGGTCCCTAGTTTATTCATGGATGGACTGGTGATGGAGATTCCTTTAACTTACAATTATACAATAAAGTAAGTGTATTCCTATAATCATCACAAGCATCGCAATTTAACACGGCAATTAGATACTGGACAGTTGCCATGCAAATTGAATGAAGTGTCTAAATTAACCCCTTGCCGCGCGGGAACATAACTTATCGGTCGTCGCGCTGGCACGGGGTTAGTCCATTGGGAATTGAGAGCTCTACGAGCAGAGCTCTCTCCATATACACATGCGGGGTAATGGCTGTTATAAAACGCCAACACCAGCCGTTCGTCAGTTGCCTTGATGGTCGGGTGATTGGTCTCGATCGGCGGCTGGTTAACTGTGAGATGCCGGGCTGGGTCGACACCCGACTAGGCTGGCACATAAAATTACCTTTACTGATGGGCGCCGCCATCGTTGGATGCCCAATTGCTGGCCCCTGGAATGTCATCGGAGGGCGGGCGGGATCAGTTGCTATGGCAGCCTAGAGTTTCATGAGACTCGTAGGCTTGCAGGTGACTAATGATTTTAATAGCCACCAGAGGGCAGGATATTTAATAATATGGTAAAATGTCCAAAATGTCTGATCTATCAAAAATATATTTAGCGATTTTTTTCCAGCAGCGGGTAACCCCGTATACGGAAATTGGCGCCCAAAGTCGAAAATCTCCACTTTTTGCCATTTTGAAAAATTATAAAAAATTCTATAAACAAGTGATCAAAAGCCCATACAGTCCTAAAATGAAAGCATTAAAAACTGTCATCAAAAGTCGCAAGAAAGTGACCACACCCACAGCTCCGTGCCATGAAGTATGAAAAAGTTATTAGTGCCAGAAATGGCAAAATGGAAGAATTTTTTTTTGCACAGAAGTGTTTAATTTTTAATGAAAAATCCAAGCCCACAAAGAAAAGGGCACAGATGCGTTTTTCATCATTTTCACATGCATTCTGAATTTTTTTCCTGCTTACCAGTATACGGCATGGATAATAAATACCAATCACTATGTGAATCAATATGTATGCAGCAAACAGAACCCGCTCACAGAGCTTTTACATGGAAAAAATAAAAAAGTTACAGATTTTTGAATGGTGGGGATGTGAAAAATGAAAATGCAAAAACGAAAAAGGGCACAGGGACCCCTAAGGGGTTAAAGTAAATATAGTGCCCTGCTTTTAGTTTATCAAATGTTTCCTATTTTTTCTTTTAATACTGCCCTAGTTTTAAGTTTTCCTTAATCCGCTCTTTTTTGAGCCCCTTGTCTCACCATATAAATGCTAAGTATAAGGTATATGGCATGCGTTTATAATTGAAATTGACGGTTTTGTCGGGATATGAGACTCGTTGCTTTACCGATAGGCGGGACGCGACCCCTTCAGATTTTTGGCTCAAAATAGGAAGAAATTATGTTCACTCAATTAAAATAACCCTGTTTTGTCGAACTAAAGCACAAGCACACACAGCTCCATACATTACTATTTGTTCCATACATTTTACACACACAATCTGCATAATCCATACAGGTTTATCACACACAGCTGCTGCCGATCATCCATACAGGTACAACACACAGATCTGAGTCACCATACGCCGTTAGCACACACAGGATCTGCAGTCAATCATTACAGTTACAACCCAGCTCAGCATTCATCCATACAGTTCCAACCACACACACACAGGATCAGGAGATCATCTCATACAGTGACCACTAGCACACACACCACGACTCCGACAGCATCCATACAGTTACACACACAACACAGCTCTGCATCACCACCGTTACAGTTCACACACAACCACACAGCTCTGCATCATCCTGTGAGTCAGTTACACACACACCACAGCTGCTGCATCATCCATGTGACAGTGGTTACATCACACACAAAGCTGTCTGTCTATCAGTCCATTACAAGTGACCATCAGCACACACACAGCTCTGCAATCATCCATACAGTGTGACAACACACACAGTTTCCTTTATACCTCTTTTTTTTAGCCACCTGTCCATTATAAATCTAAAATATATGTCTATATGGAGTGTTAATAAATGACTGGTATTTTCGGACTATGAGACTGTCTTCGTTAATATTAGTGACGCTACCCTCTTGAGAGTTGTCCGCGCTTTCCTATAAAAGGAATAAAAATTATTATGTTATAACCAAGTAAAAGTAACCCTGTTGGTCGCACTAAAGCACAGCAAACACAGCTCCAAACATTTACAGCTGTCCATAATGTAGAACACACCAATTCTGAAATATCCATAGCAGTACACAACACAGCTCGTGCGCATCAATCCAGACAGTTGACACGACTACACACGCTCTGCGCATCTATACAGTTGCACACAGCAGGCTCTGCGTCATTCCCATACAGTACACACAGCTAAGCATCATCAAATATCCTGTTACACAGCTACGTTACATCTACACATAACAACAGATCGCATAGTCATTCATCCCTACAGTTACACACAAACACACACACCAGCTCTTTAGCATCCTCCATACCGGTACACACACCCACACGCTCATGCGCATGTCATACATACAAGCTTACCACACACACACACAGTCTATGCATCAATCCGTGACAGTTACCAAACCACACACTGCTCTTGCGAGCATTCCTACGATGTTCACAGCACTAGCAACACTAGCTCTGCAGTCACGCACCATACAACGTCCCACCACCCACACCAGCCACTGCATTCAATCCTGTAAAGTTACACACACACACAGCATCTGCATCACCATACAGATTACACAAACACACAGCTTCTGCGTATTCATCATACAGTTACACACACATCACAGCTCGTGCATTCTTCCATACAGTTATTCACACAAACTAGTTTTTCCTTAACCTCGTTTTTTTAGCCTTGCCATGTCCGAATATAATTCTAAATAATATGGATTGGTTTAAAAGAAGACGTTGATTTCAGTGGGACTTGATAGACTTCTTCGTTATTCCAGGTATGGACTAATGCCCCCAGATTTTTGCTTCCAACAATGGAATAACGAGTATGTTACATCCAATTAAATATATCCCGTTTGGTCGCACTAAAGCAGAGGCACACACGTGCTCAGATCATTTATCAGCAGGGTTCTCATTGACATTTACACACACAATTCTGCATCATCCATACAGTTACACACACAGCTTTGCGTCATCCATACAGTTACACACACAGCTCTGCGTCATCCATACAGTTACACACACACACACAGCTCTGCATCATCCATACAGTTACACACACACACAGCCCTGCATCATCCGTACAGTTACACACACAGCTCAGCTATACACACAAAACCCCCCCACCACCACTTCCCTCCTTTCCCTATTCCCCTCTTCCCCTTCTTCTTACCCTGTCTCAGCGCAAGCATATCCCCATTCTCGGCAGTATTTGGTGATGTAAGAAGCATGTGATCATTCACATGATGCTGACATCATCGCAGATCCTGTAGGACACCCAGGAGATGAGAGAGCAGTGCGGAGGCTCTCCTCTCTGGGAGATCAGGTGAAGCTCTATATCAGGGCATCACCCGATCTCCCTTACAGCGGCCAGGAGGGTCTGTCAGTGCTGGATCCTCCTGACCTTCGGTCAAAATAGCAAGATTTTTTTCTTGCTAAAAAGTGCGTCCAAAAAATACAGTAAGTTTCTTTTTTTTGCATTAATTACCATTAACTGTAAGTAAACACCCGTTTAATGCTCTCCATAATGAATAAACTAACTCTATTTATCTGTTTTGCTTCTTGTGGCGAGTTGTCTTATTCAGTTCCCTTTCTGTGTTTTTATTCCTCAGTCATTAGAGTCAATTCTGCGGCATCCAGCCGACAACAGAACTCAGATCCGTGAGCTCGGTCAAACCCTGATTGATGGAGGGATACTGGATGACATCATCAGTGAGAAGCTGGAAGTTTTTAATGCCCACTACGAGGAGCTGAGTCACTTGGTGAGCTCTTAAGTTATCTCGAGTTTGCCGGTGGCAATTTTTCTATCCCATTTTCATGCTTTTTATCTGCCTTCATGTTATAGAAGAATCTATGCATAAACCGTAATACATATTGACAGAATTAATATTGCAGCTTAAATAAGTGTATAACTGTCCAATGGGTAAGTGCATTTACATGTCTTCTTGCTGGAAGGCCAGTGGTACCTATCTAAACATATTAAACGATATATACTGCCTTCGTATCCACAATTCTTTCAGTAATGCAGTTGTTTGAAAGATGCCTGGTCTGGTGCGGGAAGTAACATTTTGTTCTATGTTAGCAAAATTAATGACAGAAGGTACAAAGAAAATCGGCAATGGCTTTGCAACTCTTGGTCTACCTGCATGTGAACGTGCCGAATCTCTGTCGGCAGTGAAAGCACTACAGGCAGTCCCCGGGTTACATACAAGATAGGTTCTGTAGGTTTGTTCTTAAGTTGAATTTGTATATAAGTTGGAACTGTATATTTTATAATTGTAACCCGAGCCAATTTTATTTTGGTCTCTGTGACAATTGGATTTAAAAAATGTTTGATTGTCATAAGAACCAGGATTAGCAATAAATCTTAATTTCAGACACTTTGATAACTGTTACATCTTTTTATTGTAGCCTACGGCAAAAGTACAGTAAATTCCCAACATCCAGAGGTACATTTGTAACTAGGGGTCGTCTGTAAGTTGGGTGTTCTTAAGTAAGGGACCGCCTGTACTTTCAAATGGATCAATACATAAGTCCTTTCTTTGTAATGGACCATGTGACCAGTATGTTTAAAGGGAACCTGTCATCAGAAATTGGTCTTTTCAACCACTAGCCATATGTTGTTTCTTTTATGGCCTGGTGTGGTGTCGTCATCCAGAAAATCAACTTTGAAGTGACATGTAAATTGGTTTTATGAAGTTAAGGAGGTGGAGAGTTTAACACTGAAGTCGAGCTTTCCCTGCCTTAAAATGCCCCCTCCACTGTAATTGATGGTCCTGCATCCAGGGACATCATTAATCAGATCTCCTGAAGTCCAGCACACGATGTCAATCACATGGGAGGTGATGTTCAGGGGCAAGGAAAGCTTGACTTCGGTGCTAAACTCTCCGTCTCCCTGACTTTATATATTTGCCTTCAAAGTTGATTTTCGAGATAATGCCACCACCATGGGCCATGGAAGAAACATGATCTAGAAGCTGTTCAACTGCTTAACAACATACTGGAAGTGGTCTATTAGGCCAATTTCTGATGATACGTCCCCTTTAAGAGTAGAGAATGTCCTAGTTGGAACCGTTTTCACTGACTGGTGTGTACAATAGAATCAATAAAATCACAATAGTGTGTACAGTAAAAGTCACTGAGGGAAAAAACAGTCAGCACTTTTACCTGCATCCCATTATAATATTTGACAAATGGATGGTTGCTCTTGGAATTTATAGAATGACTGATGGATGCAAGTTGTTCGTTAAAAACGGACACACAGATGCAAAAGGGATACAAAACAAATACAAATCATAGCGATGTAGGAACCATAGTGACTGTAAAATACACTAAACTGGAAAGGTATAGTTATTAGACATAGCAATTTATAGCATAACAAATCCTTGTAATTCATTTTGGGGGGATTAAAAGGGTCAGATACTATTGCAAAACTTTACTAGGGTAAGAACACAACCTTAATAGGGTACCCTGGTAACGTTTGTTTAAAACCAGTAAGACCAGAGGGTCACGTGATCTGCAGGAAGATGTATTTAAGAAATGCTCAACATATTGGGGCTCATTTACTAAGGGTCGCGTTGCTCACTTTCTATGAACTGTTTGCCTTTTTCGGGGATTACACGGCTTGCACAGATATTTGACAAGTGTGCTGGGATTTGGCGCACACAATTTTTTGGCGCATTGGCGTTGGCTTCCTTGCAACACAAATTAGGGGGGTGTGAAGTCAGACAATCCGACTGATTCGGACTGAGCGCAGGATTTAACATTCAAATTGTATTACAAACCCAAGTACTTATATGGACCACTTAGAAGACGGTGAACACATGCAGGATATCGGGCCCACGATCTTAGTGAATTGCGGCACAGTGCATTATCATCGAACAATGCACTTTCGGTGAACTCCAGCGGCCGGGTATGTATGGGGGTATGAAAGGGGGTATGCCCCATTGTGTCACATGCGAGCCTTTTGTGTCATGGATGCAAGAATTTCTGCGCTGAAATGGGTGTTCCGGTGCAGTCAGACCGTGCCACACATTTAATATGCAAAGTCCGACAGAAATGTGCCACAACCTCAAGAATGGCCGCCACAATTCATGAATCTGGTGCGCCCTGCATTATACACATGCAAACTGCACTGTTTATAGTAAATGTGCCCCAGGGAGTTTCCTCAGAGCTCCCTTTGTAACTAGGGTCCGTATGTAAGTCGGTTGTCCTTTAGTGGAGGACTGCTCATACATAATTTTGAATTCCTCACTTTAGTCTCGCCTGTCACACAACACGGACTCCCGCAGTATTGGACTTTAGACAGTTAGCTGGTGCACAGAGCTGTGCTCACTCACACTCTTTTCTCTTTTAGCCATAAAAGTCCTTAGAGATAAGGAATATCCTTTACTGCTTTATCTTCTGTATCAACACATTCCCCAGGAAGGCTGTCAGTAGGATTTCCTGGGGAACAGTATGCACTGGCAGGGAGGTGAAGTTCTCGTATAAGGAAGGTGACTTTCTTAGTATTATGAAACAACAAGCACATTTCTAAGGATATTATTTGTTTGCAGGCTGTAAATCGGCAGATTGCTTTGGAGCAGCACTCGCAGACTCTGCGCGAGAGTGACCATATGCTGCAGGTACTGCAGGAATCTCTAGAAGAGCTGGATAAGCAGCTCACCACGTACTTGACGGACAGAGTGGATGCCCTGCGATTACCACAGGAGGCTCAGGTATCTCAGCAATGCCTTTCATGTGTGTGGGAGCTGCCTCACCTCCTCTCTCATATGCAACTCAATTCCCTATATTCCTGTCCGGTATTGTTGTTGCTGTGAGAGGAGGCGACTTGAGGGATTTCTTTACTGACTATTTACTTGTTAAACGGGAGTACAAGTGCAGATTTCCATAATGCTGGATTTACCTTTAGCATTTATTAAGTATCAAAGTGACACGCCTATTCAACAAAGATTAACGAGGATATTTTACATTTCCATTAATAAAAGTACAAGTTTGCAAGAAAATCTGACATTTACTTCCCCACACTCTGCTGCCACCTCCTGGAGCACATGTGAATAAACCTGCTTGTGTTACTTTAAAAGAAGCCTTAAATGGGTAAAACTTGTGTAATAAAATCCAATTTCAAAGAAATACTCAAATGCTCTTGTAGTGAGGCAAGTTTAGAAGTCACATTGTCATGTTCGCCATATATCCACTGAAGTAAATATCAAAATTGGAGAACAAAATGCTGGTCCTGTTAAATGTCCCTCATAGAGTTTTTGCTTTTTTTAACAGATTTTATTGCATTTTTTTTTTTTGTAGCCAAAGCCACTAATGGAGTTCTAAAACTTTTGTGTCCTGCACAAAATCTGCTTTAAAAAGGCAACAAAAATAGCACATATACTTTTACAAAGGAGGAAAACAAGAGCCAAGGTCAGGAAGCATCTAATGACGGCTCCTCTCAGGCTTCACTCTGCTCAGCTTAGTTTTGTAGACATGACTTTTCTTGTACAGAGATGAGTAGAGATGGCTGGTCAAGTTGAATGCTGATGAGGAAGCCCGAGAGGGACCTCCCAGTGGACACTTTTCCCAAAGTCAAGCTCATTTCTAAATGATGTTTTCTCTGAAACATCCCATTGTATTAGAGTAAACAAAGTTAAACAGTAATGAGGGAATCTTTGGATATCTGATACTGCCAGTTATTTGAGGTTCCCTAGTTTTAGCTTTTAGCTCATCTCAGGTAGTACATATCTACATTCTCACCATCAAAGTTTATTCTGTCACAGAAAATCCAAGCTGATATCAGTAGTCATGAAGCAACACTAGAAGAACTAAAGAAAACTGCCCGACCAGCGATACTGTCGTCTACAGAAGTCAAATCCCCACGAGGAGGATCACAACTGGATGTACTCCAGGTAAACCACAAGGCACAAACATTAATGGTCAACAGATTAAAATATAGTCTTGATTAAGCTGTATCAATAAGAAGTGGGCACCAATAGGTCTTATACAGCAGTACTGTTAGCATTTATATATGGGCCACAGGAGCGGATAAATGATGTCTAACTAACCAATATACAGAACATGTATTTACAGCTCGATTTACAGCCTTTCTGTAACAATTGGGCTATCATTGATTATGGAATGATTTATAAATCTATATGATCTACGGTATATTAATCCCTTTTTTAAACAAATTATTGTTTCAACTCCAGTAAATTTCTCGGGTATATAATGTTAGTTTTGTAATTGTGTGCTGTGAGCTTAGCCGCACAAACGATGGCTAGCTTACAGCATGCATTCTAATTCACATGGTCATTGGCGGGCAGCTCCGCTAATTATAGGGCACATCCTATTCATGCCTGGATTTAAGCAACAGTCAGTCATTTTCAATGGGATGGGTGTCGATGTCCTATGGGCCACAAGCATCGGCACATGGCCTGTTGCTTGTGGCCTGGAAATTGCACACACACGTAAGCCTGTCAAAAAATAAAAGAATATGTTTTTTTAATATTTTATTTTTTTATTGTTTTATTTTTAAAGATGGCAACATTGGAGATACCCAGTTGTCTCATTAATAATGCAGGCGATTGTGTGCTCCATAGAAACTACAATGAATGGGAGCCAGTTAAAAGATGTCTTTTGGAAATTTGACGTTTTCTGACTTTCATTCTTTTTACACAGAGAAAGCTGCGTGAGGTCTCTACAAAGTTCCAGTTGTTCCAGAAACCAGCCAACTTTGAACAGAGGATGTTGGATTGCAAGCGTGTCTTAGATGGGGTGAAAGGAGAGCTTGGTGTTCTCAATGTTAAGGATACCGATCCTGATGTAATACAGAAGCACCTGGATGGCTGCATGGTAATCATCGTGTGTGTTTTTTTTTTTTTTTTAATGACACACAGGATTAGAAAATCTTTTATCTGGGTTTGCACCGATTGTCCATCAGTTTTTCACTAATTGCATTGCACTAGATTCTTAGATAGCAAGATGTTATTAACAAAAAATACAAGTTATGGAATTTTTTTTAATAAATCCACCTCAACCTATTCTTAAAAAGAAAATCTTAACATGCACATAGTAGACAATGGTGCTTTCTACTATTGTAGTATTAACCCAGCCAAGCGAATCAGTAAGATATATGAACATCAATATACAATGTTTTTCCCCCCAAAAAAACCCCAATATTACTACATTGATAGAAAAATGGAGATTGGCATTTTTTCTATTAGAATTTTGGGCCCAATTGCTTGTGCAGCTCAAAAAGTCACTTACCTGGACTGAGCTAAGGTGATGTAGGTATTAGCTCATTTAGGGCTGCCCTGCTTTTGGGCCTGCTATTAATCCTGAACAAGCCCTTTAAGGCCGTAAACAGTGAGGCTAGTGATGTGTTAAAAGAGGCATCATAGATTGATATCATTTGTACAGGGTTCCGGAGTAAGGGCATGAGCTAGCGTTTGGTATACGGTACTTTCTATTAACTCACCAGAACTTTAAATATGGCTAAATTCCTAAACTCCTCTTTCAGAAACTGTACAAGACTCTGAGTGAAGTGAAGTTAGAAGTCGAGACTGTGATAAAGACAGGAAGGCAAATTGTTCAGAAGCAACAAACTGATAACCCAAAAGTAATGGATGAACAGCTCACAGCTTTAAAGCTTCTGTATAATGATCTTGGTGCACAGGTAAGTTTTCTTCTCCCATATGAGTATCTCAAGAATGGTAAAAGTATAAAAAAAAAAACAAATATATCAGTTCTATAGGTACATCTGGTCTGTAATCAATTAGGAACCCTAAATGTAATAAAAGTAATGATAATGATTACAAAGGTTATCCATGATCTACTATTCCAGCACAGCCACTGCCCCATTGCTCCCTGCCAGTGTTTTCTTACTGTGCAGCTGGAATCAATTATTGCAACAAGTGATGGCTGCATCTATTCTCTGACATCAGCTTCTTAGCACCTCTCCTTGTTGACAAACAAGGGAACACCACCATGGTCAAATCCCTTTTTAACCACATTTTATGTTTCTACCGTAGGAAATGTTGTGTTCAAGGACTGGGATTCATTGCTTGGGACAATTTGTTTCAGAGAAGGTGGACCTCTGATTTTTACGATTTAAGAGCTTCCTTGGGACCCTGAACTTTTCACACAAATTTACATTTTATTGAAGTGCATGGGGTCTATTATTATTTATTCATTAATCCCATGGTGCTGTACAATCAGTGCATGGGGTCTATTATTATTTATTCATTAATCCCATGGTGCTGTACAATCAGTAAGGGGTTCAGATACATTACATTAAGACTAAAACAGGTACAAGTACAACATACAAAACTACAGTGATCAGGAGATAAGTAGGAGGAGGACCCTGCCGTGAGGGATCACAATCCATATTGTATTGGATTGTATATGTATTGGCGGTGGGGGGATGGTATTGGAGGTGAGGGAGCAGTGCAGTTAATGTTCGTTGTAAGCAATTTCAGGTGGGTTTTCAGGTTACGTTTGAAGGTTTGGAAAGTGGGGGTCAGTCTGACACATTTGGTAGAGAGTTCCAGAGTAGAGGTGAAGGTATGACCAGAGACAGTGAAGATATTTAGATGTTCCAGAGTTTCTCTATGCACACTTTCAGTTCCTAAGGGTCCTTAGATTTATTCTTCATATGGTGACTCTACAGTAATATACAGTAGCATCCTTACTTATATGACTCATTGTTTGTTGCTGCTTTTAATATTGTGCTTGACTTCATCGTTAAAACATAAATGAAAACCTATAAAGAAAATGTAAAGAAAAAATGTCTAGGTTATCTACGAAGTTGACCACCTCAGAAGCTGGCTGCCATTCCAAACAAGAATATTAAGTACTTACTGCATTTTTAATTTTTAATATCACAGTTATTATGTGAAGGCAGGAGGAAACCTGCAGGAGATGTATTATCTTGAAGACTTTCTGTGCAGCATATTTTTCTACCTTTATCTTAATTGGTCTCTCCCTTCAATGCCAAGTTAAATGTTAGATTTCTGGTACATATACTGAGAAAATGACTACAGTACTTCAAATTTAATGATCCTGAAATGACCATTTCCTACAATTGTCACTCTGGACATAGAAAAAGTTAGCTTGAGGCTGTATTTCTGATACAATTAAGTAGCTACATTGCCTGTGGATTCTCAGTATGCCTACATTTCTAATGGTAAACTGCAAACTCTTTTGTACAGAATTTGATTTTAAAGTAAATGTCTCAATGACACAGTCAGTCTCTGAAAACCACTTGTAGAAATGTTGTGTATCCATCCATGGTGCCTGTCATTTTATTGGCTCATTTTTAGCTTTTATGTCAGATAAATGGATTTTGTCTCTTAGTGCAGAAAGTATAACTGAGAAAATAGGCAGCGCCTTAATGTGTAATCTACGCAATCTTTAAAAAAAAAGTGGCTATTTGCTATCCTAACGATCTCTGTTCTTTGTAGGTGACAGAAGGGAAGCAAGACTTGGAACGTGCTAATTTGCTTTCTGTGAAGCTGAAGAAGGAATCCGCCTCCTTGTCCGAATGGCTTACGGCTACGGAGTCTGAGCTCATCCTGAAATCCACCACAGACAATGTTTGCTCTGATCTTGATGTTGAAATTGCCTGGGCCAAAGTAAGTACACTCTGTTTTTATTTCATGTCAAAATAGTCCATATACCTAACCTGTTCTGTTTCAGACAGCTATTCTGTCAGATATACTGTCCTTAATCATGACTGAATGATTAAGGACAGTATATCTGTCTGAAACGCGTTGACATGTTGGATTATGTAGCAAACTTGGATGTTTTGTATTTTGCGACAATAAAGAATTACTGAAGTTTCCTTCAAGCTGGACCACAAGTTTTTATATAAACATGTACCCTGATAATCTAACCACAATGTCAGCACACAGAAGTAGAGGAATCATGAAGTGTCTGGAATTTTACACTGACCAGCCTAGGGAATGATAGGAGCTAAAACAGCAATAAAACTGAGTAAAATTGTAAAGTAAGCGGTTAAAAAGATCTTTATTGTGTAGTCATCATTAGGAGATTGAAATTTGAGATTTTTCTTTCATGGGAAAACCTTTAATGCAGTATTTAATGTTTCTGATTGAAGCAGTGAAGTAAGTTCAGCTCATTTTAATAAAAAAAGGAAAGGAAAAGTTGTACTCCCATTTCACTAGATTATACATAAATTATCTAAGGAAAGTTTATGATTTTTAATCCATAGAGTTATTTATTAATCATGTTTACTCATTGGTAGTGATGACACTGTTTACAGTGGTGCTGTTTTTTCGGTCAAAATGGATTAGTTGTTTTTGTGGGTTTTTTTGAACGAAGAAAACATACCATATTCTTATTCGTTTTTTTGGTGCCAAGAAATCTTTCATCTGATTAAAGTTTAATTTTGGTTGAATAATTTGTTTTGTATCGGTAAGGAAAGGATATCCATATTTCTGTATATACAATCAGGTATACTCCAGCCATGATAAAATGTTAATTCCATTCCTTCACTTTCCTATCTCCAATCTGGGGAGAACAGAAAAATCTAGTTGTCCACTAAGCTCAGTAAGAAAAATAGCTTGTAACTTGTACAGACCTATATAATCTATCTTTATATCAACATGTGTAATGAGTCCCAACTGCAGCCTGTGTGGCTGTGTCAGTCTCCTCTTCTACACATTCATCCAACTTCCTTACCCCTTCCCACTTCCCATGTCATATACATTGAGCAGGCAAGGGAGGGAGGGGGATGGTGTGGAGAGGAAGAATGCATGAGGAGACGCAGGCACAGGCTTGAGCTGTCCCACTCTTGGGACTCACCACATGCTGCTGACAGGGAGCCAGGTAATGTAAAATAAAGTATTACAAAGTACCAAAATGATTCTGAGTGCTGACAAAGGCATTTTTAAAAATCAATGTAGCATAGGCTATTGGAACCGGTCACCAGCTAAAAATCGTATTCTTGGTAACCGGTTGGCTTTAAACCCAGCCAAGGGCAAAAATCTGCATAAAGTTTGTATATATTTGCCATGTTTGCATTGGATTTCTTTGGGTACTCTTGTGTTCCTTCACACTCCAAAGAGCTGCAAAATATGTTGGTTCAATACTAAAGGGGTAAACTTTTATCAGAGATGCCAGTCAGCAGATTATTGCCCTCTCCCTTTAACACCTGCATGCACACACAGCAATTTCATGATGAGAGTAGTCAAAGAAATAGCTTCCATTTTTATATATAATGGCCACCTAAATGTTTACATGATACATTGATACATTTTTAGATAGACAGTTCTTGACTGTACATTAGTTAAATTTTACATTTAAAATAAATCAACAAAAAAGCACATTATACAGACCTATTAATACACACAATCCATTCTCGGATTCCAGGTAATAGTTAGGTTCCATGTACCGATAAAACACCTGTACACCTCTGTATGAGTAATACCCGTTTTCTTTGAGAAACCTAGGGTAACAAGAAGAACCTCAATACCTAGAATGGGAGACCAATTGCAGTGTAAGAAAGGCCTGAATTCCAACTTTGTGAGATAAACTCTTAATCTTCGTCGTTCTAGTGTAGAAGAAATTAATGTTACATCAACATTAATTGGGCAGAGATTTCTTTCTGAATTATGAGTACACAGCAAAAACAAATTGTGCCTGACTTATTAAATGACTTAATTATAAGTCACTTGTGGCTTAGCTACACCAGGATGCAAATGACTCTTGGATAATGAATCTTTAATCGCTCCAAATTGCAAATTGCATGCTGCATAAATTCCAGTGATGGATATTTACTGAAGAGGTTTATATTAATGTTTTCCTTTATACTTTAAACTTTGTTGATTGGGTAATTTTCAGATTTTTTTTTTTTTTAGAACTATTTGTTTGATAAACTTCTTAAGGAGGACCTGTCACTAAAGTAACTAGCTCCCTAACCCAACCCCAGTAATTGCAGTGTTAAATCACTGGCTTCTTCAGAACATTCCAATTAAGCTAGCAGACGCTGCACTAAATAGCCCTCTGGACCAAGCTTACAGAGCTCCGGTGTATTCATGAGGGGGTGGTCAGAGGAGGCGGTGACAGCCGCATGCAGCCTGGCAGTCACCACCAATGTTGTAAGATTTGTCCGGCGTTCAGGTGGCTATGTAGTGCAATTACTGGGGTAATCATGCGTGTTAGCGACCGCGGACCGCGGGCAACTGACTGCAATATATGGTAGAAACCTAGTGTATGAGATTTAAAGCATGTCAATTATTGTTGCGGGTTTTACTGCAGATGTGGGGCTTGTTTGGTATGTTCCATTACAGAGATATTTTTCAAATTTCTATTTATTATGTGGCTGTAGACAGGTAGAAACAGGTTGCTATTAGGACAAGTATTTTTATTTGCATTTCTTAATAACTAAATGTGGTCATACATATTAGATTTATATTGTCTAAACTCAAATATTTCAAAGGAAAAAAGACATTGGGGGAGATGTATTAATGTGTCGGCTTTTACACCAGTTTAGAGTTACACTAGGCATTTCTTTGCTGCGCCAGATTAATCATTGTGTCTGATGCTGGAGGATAAACAGGGTTGTGTAGTCTGTAAGCCAAATCTCCGACTCCTCAATTTCCCTTTCTCCGACTCCCACATGCATGGGGCATGTTTAAGTGATACATTTACATTAATATTAAGGCTTTTTATCACCATTATGATACAATAACCAAGTTTTTTGTAGGCAGAACAAACATAAAAAATATTTATTGGAATAAAATGCTATGTACTAAATAATTATTTTTTACTTTATTTATTAATTTATTAGTGATTTTGTCTATTATGAACTCACCCACTTCAGTTTCTCTGTGGTAGCACTATAGGAAAAAAGTCTTGCTGCCAGGTTTACTCCCTGGTTTTAGTGTTATTTACTGAGGAATGTAAGGAATTATTTATCCACAGTTAATGTTGAAACAAATATATATATGAACATCAATCCTATTATTAAGGAACTGAGGAGTTTCCTGTAGTCTTGAGGATATGTGAGACAAATGGAAAGTTGAGAAGGTTTGCTGGCGTGCTTTGAATAATCTGGCCTGCTCTTTTTGTAGAGTGTGCTGAAGGAGCTGGAGAGGAGGAAAGCAGATCTGAACAACGTAACTGAGAGCAGCGCAGCTTTGCAGTGCCTAGTGGAGGGAAGTGAAAACATCCTGGAGGAAAAACTATGTGTCCTTAATGCTGGCTGGAGCAGAGTCCGAACCTGGACGGAGGATTGGTGCAATACATTACTGGTAAGTACATGGCAACAAAAATAGTCTTATTTCATCTCTTACATAATATTTGTTACTATTCAGGGTCTTGGACTAGGCAGTCGAACTCCAGAGATACAGTTTCTACAATGATCAAGGGAATGTTTTAGTCCACATTCTGTTCACATTCATATATGGATATCTTCATACAGTATATCCCCTAGCCATTGGATAAGGATAAGCAAAAAAATAAAATTTCTGATCAAAAGATCGAGAAGAACTGAGATGTCCAATGTTTGAAAGAAGTGGTAATGGTAATAGACAAACTATCTATATTGTATAAATGTAAAATGCAATTATTCCTGCAGCATGTGTTTTATATATGGTGGTAAGAAGGCTGATTTGAGGATTCTGTCTGCCTCTTCTACAGTACTTCCTCCACACGGCTTAGTTGTGTATGTTACCACCTGACTTAAACTCTATTTACCATGTACACTTTGTTGTGAGTCTTAATTCTGTTAAATTAATGTCTAGCTTTGAGCAAAACAATCTCAATTGAGAGTTGCGCACTTGTAAGCACTTTTAATATAATATTAATAACCACCTTTGGATTGATAGTATACTTGTGCGACTACCACTTATATTGTGTTTTATCTTTATTTAAGAAAAGGGCAGTTGTATTGGAAAAGGGAAATGCTTCCCTGTGTTTTTCCTGCTGACATATAGTGTACACATGTTGTAATAAAGGGATTTCCCTCTCTTTGTACTCAGACTGCTGAACTGTTCTCTCATGTCACTGCTTGGTGCCAACTCTCTAAATTAACAATCATTAGCAGTCATTTACTTGAATGCTCGCAGCCAATGACCCATCTCTATGTTTTGTTAGAATCACCAGAGTCAGATGGAGATTTTCGATGAGAATGTCGCTCACATAAGCACTTGGCTCTATCAAGCGGAAGCCCTTCTGGATGAGATTGAGAAAAAGCCAGCTAACAAGAAAGAGGAGATTGTGAAGGTACTGGTCTACTTCACAAATGTGGTATCAATATTTAATTTTTTTATATTTAATAAGAGTTTTTCCCCAGAAAGTAAGACTGGACATATACAGTTGGTAGCTTGCCGATTGCCTAATACCTACAGTGTCTATCCTAATTCTTCTATGCGGACTCAGCTTGGCTGATCATGTGTTCATGATAGGAATAGTTGAGTAAGCCTTGGATAGATCGCTCTGCACTGAGGATTTTCTCCCAAAATCAAAAGATCATGCTTGTTGAAATTCCTCCTTCCCTATTTTTTGGAGGAGTATTGGGAAGTCTCAGAACACATTTGTTGGTCAGAAGAAATTGGAAAAGCATTTACATCTAGCAGCCTTGAATGTTTACTTACCTAAGTTTGCAGAAACTACAGTACCTGAGTGTGTTCAGCCCGCTGCATTTGCTTTTATAATTTATTCATTCATTTATCAATTTTTACTTTGTTACACAAATTAACACTCTGCATCAATCTTCTGAGCATGTAGGAAAAAAAAAATCTTCCATTTTTTACATAATAATTATGACAATTGGACATTATATTTGTATATTGTGTAGCCTGCAAGGATGTTGGTAAGCAGCAATAAATGCTAAGGTTGAGATTTCGGTTTATTGAATGTCACCTTTAGTCACAAATGACTTTATTTTTTTTTTCAAGCGTCTCTTGTCTGAGTTGGATGATGTCAGTCTCCGAGTGGATAATGTTCGAGACCATGCCGGAATACTCATGGGCAGTCGTGGTACAACTTGCCAGCAACTGGTGGAACCAAAAGTGGCTGAACTAAATCGCAACTTTGAGAAAGTTTCACAACACATAAATGCTGCCAAGGTAAGAGGATACCAATTCAAGGAGGGACCAATTAAATTTTTGACAACAATATGTGATGCAAAAGTTTAAGAGGACCTGTCACCAGATTTTAACCACCCTGACTAACAATGCCTGCTAATAAAGGGTTACAAATCCTCCTCATATCACCTAAAATCAGCTGTGAGTGGGGCTCTGTACCTTAATTACAGATGTTTTTTGATAGGCAAATTAGCTTTTGTGACTCATGTCTGGTGTTTCTGACTCTTCTATATCTCAGGCTGGCAGTTAAACACGCCCCATTATTCTGACTGATAGCTCTGTGTCTCTTCATAGCCCTCCTCTGCCTCCTTGTACTTAATGACTATCTGCTAATATTCAACTGCAGACATATAAAGCTCTATATACAGATGGGAAATATTGTGTCAATTTTTTTACACAGTGCTTTGTTTTCTATTCATGACATGGGACCAGTGACGATGTGACCATGTGATTACATGAAATCACTGCAGACTCCATGGAGGATGGAGAGGAGTAGAAGTCCATGGAGGCTGTGATGACTCAATGTGATCAGATACATCCATGGGGTACAGTTTGCTATTAATAAGAGGCTAAATGACTTGAGATGATGTCACTTTGGTCACATGACAATAACTGTGACCAGTAAAGAGGCATAAGGCATGGGGAGGAGTAGATGGAAGGGGCCGGCCGAGCAGGGCCTGCCCCCTCTGATGTCAGGTAATGTTAGATAAAAGGTGATTTATGTGAATGTAAGCAAAAAAAATTTGGCTAAAAGAAGGGGGTCAGTCAGTTACTAGAGCTCTATAGGAACCTGTCACTGGCTGTATATGTGCAAATGTGGTGACAAGTTCCCTTTTAACAGTTGCTGATATTTTAAGATTAGAAGCTAAAATCTTGTTTAACTTAAAGCAGTCTTCGGGACCCCTGTCATTTCATATAGTTGGAATATTACTGTAACGCATAGCACCCTGACATAATCCTCTGTGTAGTCCCAGGGGTTGCATTAAATGCATTTGGATGCATTTAAAAAAACAACATGTGACTTGTCTGTACTGCAGACTGCTCAGCTCTTCAGCTCAGCCCCACCTTTGTGCTCATGTTCAGCTCCGCTTTCTTGCTCCTTCACAGAGCTCACAGCCTGGTGAGCTGTAATCAGTGGGGGAGGGAGGTTCTGTACAGGAGCACAAAGGTGGGGGCCAAGAGCTGAGCAGTCTGCAGTACAGACAAGTCACATGTTGTTTTTTTTAAATGCATCCAAACCAAAGGACTACACTGAGGATTCTGTCAGGGTGCAAGATAAGTTATAACACACAATTATATTGTAATGCCCATGATTAGAGAAAGCAGAAAGGCATATTTGCAATGCAGCTGTAATGGTCTTCTGTAACCTGTCTTTAGTGAAAATTAGGTCCCTGGTGACAGGTTCCCTTTAATTCATTTGTGTCTTTTTCAGATACTTTTGGATCAGGATCCTGGAGTACAGGTCACATTAGAGGAAGCTATTAAGACTGCACCCTCTGCTGTAGAGATTGAAGACTTTGAAACAGAGTTGCTCAGTGTCCAGAGGGTCTTGGAGAAGTATTTACAATCTCCAGCAGAGTGTGAACGGGTGAGTGATGTAAGGGAAGAAATCATTCTCTCCTCGGGAGAGGGGGGGGGCATAGACACCTCACTTTCCCGTCAACAAATATCATGATGGTCAGATCAATGCAAATAAATGTATGTGTATAGACAATGTTGTGCCTAGTGTTAGGGGCGTGATATTTTTTCTTGACCCCATCACACCAAAAGGGCTTAATGGTGCTTAAAGGATAGGTGCCATATTATTTTTTTTCCTGGTTATACTGAATGCTGACTATTGTGTATGCATGCTGCAGTGTTTTATTTTACATTCAGATAATAGTTTCTATTGTAAACGCAATCCGTCCACTTCTTCAAAGCAAAAAACTAGCCTGTAATGTGATGAGAGTGATTTCTGACAAAGGGATAGTAAAGAAAGATTTTGAAAAAAGAAACAGTACAATCCCCTTTGTAGGAGGAGGAAAGGGAAAAGGGAAAAGAGGAAAGGGAGGTCTAGATTTATTTATTATTTTCATTGAAGTGGCACTTACCCTTTAATCAATATATCTTGCATATAAAATGGAGTCAATCAGCATATGGTGCATGCAGAGTGTAACAATGTGTACCTCTGGCTTCATCTCTGTATACACTGGTCTCTTCAGGATTTACATACAGGACATTCTGTATAAATTCTCAATGCAACACCTGAGATCTTATAACATTACGCTACAGCAGTATAATGACATGTTGACAAATACATGTTCATTACTTAGGGGCATTTTTACAGAATACAGGAAGTGTGGAGCAGGAAGGAGCTGTATGAGTGTGGAGGAGAGAAGACTGACACAGGCACGCACAGGCTGCAGTCCTCTCCCAGGTATCACCACACGCTGCTGACAGGTAGCCTGGAAAAGTGAATCAAACTTATATAAGCTTCTGAAAGAATGCTGACAAAGGCATTTTTTTGCTTTAACCTCTAAATGGAAAAATCACAAAGTCAAGTGTCACTTTTAGCCCAGTGTTATTTTTTTTTACAGTTCTTCATATGAATAATAATGTCCCCATTATCCAGGAGAAAGACTATAGAATGTATGTTTTCTTTAATGTGACAAGTATCTGTTGGTGAACCTGTTGCAGTATTGTGACTCCCAGGATGGGACGATCCTTGTGTACATAATGCCAATTAATTGCTTCGGTCTCTTGTGTCTTGGAATGCTGAAGTGAGGAGCAGGGGGCACGGACAGCTGTCAGCTGGGAATTTGGGTGTTGCCTCAAGCTAGTTCACACTCACTGTATCATTTCTCACTAAAGCATGCTAGAGGTTTATGTAAAAGGCAAACCAGCAAGCGCTTGCTTCATACTTGAATTGTCAGTAATGCTATAATTTCTACCACGAGTTACTTTCAGCTCTGACATATGATTTTTATTCTACATAAATTAGATTCAAGAGGAGAAGGATCATATTGAAGACATTCTGTACAAAGGAGAACAATTCCTCCAACAAGAAATGGATGACATCCAGAGAGAGAAACTCCGTCTGGAACTTCTGCTCTTACAGACCAGATACAACAGTGTAAAGGTCAGGATTGATCATGAACATATGTATCCATATATTGTATGTACTTGTAGCTTATAACATTAGCTGTATTTTTATTTTCAAGGGGGTTGCACATGGCTGTGCTAAATGTTATTGCTTTGAAATGCGAATTCTACAAAATGTGAAGTATTTGATGAAATCTACACTACCTTTATACAGTTTCTATACTAAACCTGCAACATTGATAAATACACATAATGAACTACAGTATGGAATTGCATAATAGTTGCATAAATATTTACTTTTAGGGATCCTGTTAGGTTAGGGTCAACGCTCATGCTTTCCTCTGAGAGACATTAGAAGGTTGTCACAGATGTGGGTGACAGGTTTAGAGAAATAACATGAAAAGGGACAGTTTTCACAGACTTTGTTATTGATTATCAACCCCAAAGTTATGTAGCTTCTCAAAATAAACAAAACAAAGAGAAAAAGTTTAATTTGTTATAAAAGGTTTTCTTAATAGGAAAGTGTTACATGTGATGAATTGACATTAAAACATTTTAAGGAACTTGATCCCCTGCCGTCAAACCATAAAGGGAAAATATGCAAATACGTTTTTCAGCATGGGATAAGGAAATATGCAAATACGTTTAGCCAAACCAATTTCCCTACACTGTGCTGTCTAAAGTTGGGAAGTTGTCTAAAGAAACAGTGCAGTTGGGAATCTGTTCCTTCTGGAATAGATATATTGGCTTGTTTGAATTCAACATCATGTCTTTAGGCTTCAAGTCATGCTTAATGTCAAGGGAGCTACCTTCCAAGGTAGCTAAAAGAGGCGTGGTTTTCCTTTTCCCATCCTGGAGAACTTATTTGCATATTTTCCTTGAATCCCCTTGAGGAACTTCAATGGCTATAAGTCTTCAAACACCTACAAGACGGCCTTAATTGTCAAAGTCTCCATATTCAAACCTCTTACTTCCCGCCTCAAGTCAAACTATGAACAAAGGCTAATCTATACTAGTAAGCTGGACACATGGCATTTAACAAAATGTAGATAAACCTACATCTACCTTCCCAAATTTTCCAAATGAGTTTGGCTTATCAAGAAAAGTATCTGCTAATTATCTCTGACCTCACTTATCTACCTGTACAACCATTCAGACAAACATTATCCAGAAAGAAAAATTCTTTTGGCAGTCTTATGGACTATGCAATCGATCAATCCCATCATAATTGACATGAACCTTAATCAAAAGTTTATCTATCCCTGGAGCACTTTTGACAGTATCTCTTTGTTCCTTAGGAATTGCAGTCAGTAAGGAGAAGACAAGAGGTTAAATCGTCTCCAGTCTTTTCACATACTGAGCTGCAGGAAGATCGCTTCTCTAACTGGATGAGTGAGACAGAACATCATCATTCTGGTCTCCAGGAGGCAGATGATGACAAGAAACTTCAGGTAGCTTGGGTTTAGTGATTGACTTTCCAGGAAACACATAAATAGTTAAGCTGTAGATCTCTGTTGTGCATATTTATATCTTTAAAGGTAACCTACCACCACGTATTTATACCTATAAAGGTAGATTGGGTGGTAGGTACATCTATAGGACATGAGGATAGCCCTTTTAAGGGCTAATCTTCACATCCCCACTATCTTTTGCCAACTTTTATTTGGCAAATATGTAAATTTTCTAAAGTAGCTATTGGGGCGTGGACTACCCAGAGCTGTGGCTACACAGCGTGGCTTCTCCACTCCCTAGTAGCATGCGCAGACGGTAGGATTCTCGGACGAGGGTGCGCAGCTACGAGGAGCTGTGTGCCAAAGGAGGAACAAAGAGGCTACTGATCTACCTTTATAGGTAGATATGTGGTGGTATGTTCCCTTTAACTTAAAAATATTTTATTTTTAATAGAATACCTTTATTTTTACAATACATATTACATATTATTTAGCTGATTTTCATGTGCTTACAGGAGCTCCTTAAAGAAGTAGAGGAACATAGGGAAGAATTTGATGTTCTCCAGAAGCAGACCAGTGTTCTGCACCATGGCTCACCGGGAGAGGTCGACAGTGACAAAATGATGCAACGATGGGAAGAGATTGAAAAGCAGTTTGCTATGTATTTAGGAACTCAAGATCAGAGTTTAGTAAGTGTAAGAACATGATCTGCATATCAGAAAGTACAGCATATGTAAAACTGTAATAAAATTAATCAGTGGAATTAAAAAGAAATGCATACACTCAAATCTATTTACAGGCAGTCCCCGGGTTACATACAAGATAGGGTCTGGAGGTTTGTTCTTAAGTTGAATTTGTATGTAAGTCGAAACTGTATATTTTATAATGGAAGTTCTAGACAATTTTTTTTCTTTTGCCCCAGTGACAATTGGAGTTTCAAAATTTTTGGTGTAATTGGACCAAGAATTATCAATAAAGCTTCATTACAGACATCTTACAGCTGATCATTGCAGTCTGGGACTATAGTAAAGCATCCAGAGAGCTTCACCAGAGGTCACAGTGGGCAGAGGGGTCTGTCTGTAACTATGGGTTGTCTGTAAGTCGGGTGTCCTTAAGTAGGGGACCGCCTGTATTTCTATAATATCTATTTATTCCCCCTTTCAACTACATAGAACCAGGAAATAAACCTGCTAATGCTTCTCCCAACACTTATCTAGTATATTACGACTAGTATTGTTGCTAAGCTAAGAGTTTAGGCTTTACCCTAATATTTTAGTTGTTGTAAGCAATCAAAGGAAATCTGCCATCAAAATCAAGTATGAAAAACCAGGGCCACTTTTTGCAAAGTGTAACAGCCTGTGAAGCATAATTTTAAAAGTTGATTTTTAGAAGGAAAGAGGCCACAGATAATACTTATAAGAAGATTACCACTTCCACAGTGCCTGGATCTATGAGTCAGTGCCCCTGGTTTATCATGCTCGATTTTCATGGTAAATTTTCATAAAATTAGTGTTTAGACAGAAATCTACTATACTGTTCATAAGTATAACAATATGAGTATCTACCAGGGTCCAACTCCCAACATTACTTCCACTGCATTCTCTTCACTAGAGGACATATATCATAGTTTTTTTCTTTGGGGTAAAATTAAGACATGCAGGCCAGGTCTTTTTTGCGCCTTATTTATGATCCTGTCTTTCTACTTGTGATACAGTTCAGTTTTACCTATCCTGGCAGGCGCAAATTTTATTAATAACAAATAGAAGAACGATATTCAGTTTACCCTTACTCGCAAAGAGAATGGAAAAAAACGGCGCAAGGAGGATACAGGTTAAAAAGATCCAAAAAAATAACCAGTAAAATTTTAGTACAAAATTGATTGATCCTCCGCCTCTACGTTCATCCACTCCACATTTAGGAAAAAAATGATGCAGTACCTTTTCAACCAGAGATTTTTGGTACTCACGGGGACAGTCCTTAGTCCATACCCAATGTCCTCAGCGTTGCATGCCCAGGGCATGAAAAATCCTCATACAGGATACGGTAGCTTAGCACGGCGTCCCTCTTGGGGATTCTCAAGGTAGCTCGTAGCTTCTGTGCTACTCCTAATTGTTCCCACCCGGGAACTTGTTCCTCCACTACTCGTTCCACTTTCTTTGTTCCTTCTTCTAATTACTATTTGATTTAGGAAGAGAAAGGAAAAGAACGATGGTGCAGTACTTTTTTGTCGTTAAAAATGTTTTTAATAGTAATACTCACAAGAGTAAAGATTAAAAAGGCCTTATGGATAAAACAAACACGCTCAGAATCCCCAAGAGGGACGCCGTGCTAAGCTACCGTATCCTGTATGAGGATTTTTCATGCCCTGGGCATGCAACGCTGAGGACATTGGGTATGGACTAAGGACTGTCCCCGTGAGTACCAAAAATCTCTGGTTGAAAAGGTACTGCATCATTTTTTTCCTAAATGTGGAGTGGATGAACGTAGAGGCGGAGGATCAATCTATTTTAGGCGCAAATTTTGGCTTCTTTTTGAGACTTTTTATTGCAAATGTCTCAAATCCACATGGACACAAGCCAAGTGAGGGGGTTATATGCAGGAGTGGGCAGTTCTGGCCTTCATTTTTAAGCACTCTGGTCACAGGCCAGGGAGATGATGACATATGAGGCTGCAGTCACACATGGTGTTAACACATTCTTTTTCAAATGCATCATAAAAGCTGAGAAGAGTAGATTTGCATTACATTGCTGTCAACATGGCGTTTACAAAAAACATGTAACAAGATGTTAAAGTGCAAGCTAACATAGTGTTAACAAACAGTTAACTCGTTAACATACATAGGCATGCGTTTTGTAAACACCATGTTAACAGCAATGTAATTAGGCAAATCTTCTCTTCTCATCTAAAATTTTAAACATTTAAAGCATGTGGAATAATTCTAATTTACATGTAAAAACAATGTCCATGAAAAAAAATCCTTCCTTTGCACCTGCCCTGGACCAGGTGCAGATTTGCGCCTAAAAAGGTTGCAAAAATAAGCAAAAAAAGTGATACATAAGTGAAAATTCATACAGAACATCTGAAAATTAAAGATACATAAGGCACTGCACAAGGTGCAGACCAAGGGGTACTTGAAAAACAACAGGAAAAGTCACAGTGAAAATTGCAAAAACAGCAAAAGTTGTAAAAATGAGGCAACTTAACTAGCAGAAATAAAGATAAATGCCCCCACTGTATAGCAGGCACAGTTGCATTGTATAGCAGATTATCAATAATAACGTGCTCATTAATAACAGCTTAGTAAGGAACCCTCTATTAAAATGTAGGTTTCTTCAGCTTTAGTCGAATGTAGATTAATGTTGATGTTTTTTCTTACAAGCCATGTTGCCTGCAGGGAAGGCCTCATAGCTAAGAGGAATAATATATGTCAAGTTCAAGTATAATTTTCTTCTTCCTCCAGATTTTTTGCTGCTCAGAGATGGGTTTGCAGTATAAGGATTTCTGTGTTCTTTTATAGGATGATACAGACTCTCGCTTGGATATGAGTGTTACCTCAATGGGATTTACTCCGTCCTTTCATCCTTCAAATTACTTGGTAGAAATTAACAAGGTTTTGCTGTCCATAGCAGACACTGAGCTTCTACTTACTTCACCTGAGCTAAGCAGTGGAGAGTATGAAAATTTTTCTGTGCAGGAGGATTTACTAAAGGTAAAATATCTACAGAAAATTTACTAAAGGTTTTACAGCTGCATTCTGTGTAGTAGAGCAATGTGTGATGTATAGTGAACTTGTTGTATCCCAATGTCATCAGTTTGGCACTATTTTGTCTTTTGTCTTCTATATTGTCTTCTATGTAACACAAATTCTGTCGTTTTCCATGTAAAGTACATCAGGCATCATGCGTTAATATCATCAATGCTAATTTTTATGTGAAACATTTGATGTGTCATTAGTTATTATGTTTACTGTAATTTTTAAGCAAATATAAAATTGACAGGTGCGGCATCTATTACCCCCAAATTACCATTTCCCTTCCTGGACACAGGGCAGGGAATGGTATTGCAAGGTCCCATGTTCAAATTGTTGTACTAAGTGCTCCAGGGTGGATGTAGTGCATCTCTCCGAGCGTTCCATCTATGGCTGTACTTATACAGTATATTATCTCTCTCATTAGACCTGTAAGCCCCCTAAGCTCTTGTGGTATACGTTATAAGTGTTTACTTTTACATTGTAGAGCAAAAAAACAAGAAAAAATATAAAGTCAAGACATATAGAAAACCATTAATAAACTAGCAGCAATCCAATATGCAAATTTCTGGCAATATAAATTTAAAGCTAGTCTGAATAGTCTGAAATGTCCTAGATTGAAGACTCTTACTCTCTTACCAAAATGAATTACCAGTATATCAGCGTTCCCCTGTACCCGCAAGGCTATCACCAAACATTGAGCTGAATATACAAAGCACAGCTATAACCCCCAGGAGGCATGGCATATACCGTCCGGGATACATGAACCGCAGGTTAAGAGCCTTGGGTCTATTGTACTTCCTGTTAGTAACAGAATAAAACAGTGATGCTATTTTAGATGGTTCCAAAATAAATGCAGCTTGGCTATTTTCCACTTTGATCTTTATTTGTTGCCTGAGAGAAATTTCCTGTAACCCTTCAGAGCTTTTTCCTCTATGTATCCAAAGATGGTCATTAGTACATAGTAGGGATAGAGGAGCCTGGGAGACATATTGTATGAATGGTAAATTATCTTACTAACTTAAAATTTATATAATTTTCCTATATACTTTCTGTATCAGTTCCTCACGGTTTTCTAGATCTCTGTTTGCTTTCCCTCTATAGAAAGCTTCTATGTTTACTTCCAGTGGACAGAAATCTGACCATGGTCACACAGATGCACGGCTCGCTATAACAAAGCTCTGATTACTCTGTATGATAATAACAAGTCGTGCACCTGTGTGACTATGGTCAGATTTCTGTTCACTGGAAGTAAAATTAGAAGCTTTGTATAGAAGGGCAGCAATCCACAAAACTGTGAAGTATTGATGCATTGGAAAATTATATAACTTTATTTTTTATTATACAAACAATAACAATACATTAATTTGCTGAAATAAGAATATCCCTTTCATCCAACCTCCATCATAGCCTTCTATATGTAGACAAGGAAAGCAGCTCTACTGTTATGATGACTACAGCAGGCAAACATGTTTGCAAACATATATACAGGGCATCTAAAAAGTATTTTCACTGTGATGGCATGCATAAATATTAGATACCCATGTGTAGCATTAGGCCAGTTACCTTGTACACCTCTTGATGTAACTGTTTTCGTTCATCTAGAACATAAAAGATGCACTGGATAAACTAGGAGAACAAATCGCAGCTATACACGAGAAGCAACCTGATGTGATTTTGGAAGCTTCTGGACCAGAAGCCATCCAGATAGGGGAATCACTAACCCAAGTCAATGCAGAATGGGATCGTATCAACAGGCTATTCAATGAGCGTAAGAGGTAAGACTTCATGCCAATTAACCAAACATGAATAATCCTGCTGCTACACCATATACATTTTGAGTACAAGATACTTTCCCAGCAAATTAAAGAAATGCTATAACTAGTCTTTATACAGGATCTATATAGTTACTAGCCTGGAAGCTTTCATCATCTAGGGGAGCATAGAATAGTAGCAAGCAGGGAAATAGTTACCTGAAGTGTAAAGACTTTATTAACAGCTGGATGGAGGGACTGAAGGGAAGCTCTTGCTGGAGACATCCATAGAGCTGCACACACACAAGGCTATTCTGCTAGCTAGACAGATCTCCCCTTCCTTCATAAGCAAGGAGCAGCAGCCCTGCTCACCTCTCAAGGTTAGTATCTGTCCAGTTTCTCGTGTAAACTGGGGAAGATAACAAATAAACTGCAGGATGTAGAAAATAAAAGTATTAGGCACAGTTGTCCTACATGACAAGAGCTATTGATTTGTGAAAAAATGGATTTTGCAGGAATGGTCCAAGAGAGTTTGCTGCACATAAAGACAGTGTGCCCCCTCCCTAATCACAAGGACACAAAACAATTGCATGTGTTGTGTGAAGGGTCAATCTGCCCCTGCGTATAGTTGATGTAAATGGGGTAACTGCTGTGAAGAAAACTCTTGCAAAATTCATAAATGCTAATTTAAAATAAGCTTGTCTGACCACAGTAACATTTCATGATATAGTTTAATTATAAATAGATACCATAAACAATTAAAGACTCCTCTGCAGACACATTGGGGCAGATTTATCAAGTGTCTGAAAGTCAGAATATTTCTAGTTGCCCATGGCAACCAATCACAGCTCAGCTTTCATTTTATCCGTGCTCATGAATATTTTAAAGGGGAGCTGTGGCAACTAGAAATATTCTGACTTTCAGACAGCTTGATAAATCTGCCCCATTCTCTTCAATATCAGTATGATAGTATGATAGAGGTAACAGGTTATTTGCTGATAACTAATTGGAGTGTTTACATTTAAGTCGTTTTGACAGAGCGCAGGAGGAGTGGCGCCAGTTCCATTGTGACCTCAACGACCTCACAAAGTGGATGAATGAAGCGGAGGGATTGTTAGCCCAGGGCAACACTTCAGGAGGTGTTTTGGATTTGGAAAAAGCACAAACCCATCAGCGGGTAAATATCAATAATATTAATAAATATCAACATGAAGTGTTATTAATGACAAAAGAGAAGGTTAAAAATAATCTTCTTAAATGAGGACCATAATTGCATCACCTTACTCCAGTCTATATTGTATATCTTGTTAAGCTTTCAGTGAATTCCTGTTATTTCAAACCAATATGTTTCACAGCACTGTATAAACATTTATATAAGATCTTATGGAAAAAAAGCTCAGCTAGCATATGTTTTCCTTTAATTAATCCACAGTGCAAGGCTTTTTCCATGTTTTCCTTTAAAGGACATCTACAACCAGGATGAAGGACTTTGTGCAAATGAGCCTGAAGGGCTCCAGGCTCCATAGGTATTAATGGAGCCCCTCAGGCTCATTTGTATACAGTATTTCATCCTGTTGTTTAAGCAACCTCCAAAGGAACATATCCAATGGTTTCAGATCCAGAGACCAGGGTTGCATAAACCCCTATGAAATTTCTCTATTCCCAAAAAGGATAACGTTTTGGTGATCCTCTTTCACTTCGCCATCCCACTTGCCTATGTGTAATGTGCCTGATCATCCAGTTCATTCATAAATCATTCAAAAATGTGACCTATGACATTTTCTTCCATGAAAACAAATAAAACTAGAGGAAATCTGCCATCAAAATCAATTATGATAGACCAAAAACATTTACTCATAGATCCAGCACTGTGACTGTGGTAATATTCTTATATTTGTTATCAAGGTCCTTCTTCCTTCTCAAATTAATGTTTAAAATGATATTAATGAGCCATAAGCACTCTGGGGGCATTACCAGAGGCCCTCCGTTCTGTAGCTTCACAGGCTGTTAAACTGGTCAGGAACAACCCCACCCCTGCATTTTCTGCTGCTGCTAGAGGGAGAAGTAAGAGAGCAGAGCTGGAAGAGATATGTTCTGCTCATTGAAACAGCCTATGAATTTGCAGCACTGAGGGGCTCTGGTAAAGCCCCCAAAGCTCTTATGGCTCATTTTGGCATGATTTTAAAAGGAAGGAGGCCATAGATAACACATATAAGGATATTACCACAGTCACAGTGCCTGGATCTATGAGTAAGTGTCACTGGTTTATCATGCTTGATTTTGATGGTAGATTTTTGTCAACTGCGTACCTTGTAATACAGGGATAACATGGGGGATTGTCTTTGCTACAACCGATGGCTGACTTTGTTGTAGATATAATGGAATTTAATTCCATTACAAAATAATATTAATGATTTATAAAATAAAACATTCATTGTACCATTAATTATCTTAGTAATATCACTAAATAATATTATGAAATGTTCAGCATCCGCAAAAAGTAGAAACTACACATTTAAACGAAATGAAGTTAAAACCTCATTTCATGGGTGTCATTTTCCTTTTACAGTTTCAATAGATCAAAACACTTCTGAGAACAGCAGTGCAAACAGAGTTTTTTTCATAAAGCAGATTATTTTACGCTTCTGCATTTACTTGCCATTGTGTTGATAGGCATAGGGATCATAGACATATAGGCCTCAGCAGGTAGCTTTTTTATTAATTCTTCTTTTTGCTTCATTCTCCCAGGAGCTCGAGGAAGGAGTCAGCACTCACCAACTCAGTTTTACCATTCTCAACCAGAGCGGGGAAGGGATCATACCGCATCTCTCCACCACCGATGGTCAGATCCTTCAGGAGAAATTAACAAATTTGAACCGACGCTGGAGTGCTATTAAATTTGAGGTTATGGACAGACAGCAAAGGTATGAGTTCTGTTTATTGCAGATCAGTTACTGTGTTATCTTCCTTATACACAGATTATAGTAACCTGAGCATTCTTGTGTAATACCATATAGCTTATAAATAGACAGTGGTGAAAAAGCAGTTTTTTGTGACATATTTCTGATATGTAAAGTCACCTTGTATTTATTTACTCCTTTAAGTGATCTTCTTATCAGTGACATGTTTGGCTCAATCATACGGAATGCTAGACTTTGTTATTTGTTCATAAATGTTTGGTCCTACCTTCCTTTTTCCAACTGGTACAACAGACTCAGTGAATGAACACATGTGTCTTGGCATATATGTAGATTAAATGCCTCTGAATTTGCATTGGAGTGGAGCTTAGCTTCTGCAATGTATAATTTTGCATGCCATTGGATGGGGCCCACAACTAAGGGTATATAATAAATAATTTCTACAGTGCTATATACAATTGTTATCTATACGGTGGCATAGTTTTGCATGACAAATTACTATTATTTCGAAAGCGGTTTTACATTTTCTTTGCTTTGTGCTTGGAAAGATTAAGAGAAGAAAGCCCAGCTGTAACTGATTACAAGAGGAGGATGGAGGAGTTCACAGTTTGGCTGGACCAGGCCACCAATATATTGCAAGTGGATCCAGCACGTGATAATGAGGAAAGGCTGACCGAGATAAAGGTAAAAAATATTATGTGCTTACCTTAAAGAGGACCTGTCACCTAGAATTTTGGCACTAGGAGCTGCTTACTAAGGTAAGCAGCTCCTAGTGCTTGAACAAACGCTGCAGTGTTAGGTTTCTGGTAACGCTATCCTTCTATCTAACCCTGCTGCAGGGTACAATGTAATCATCGGACCGCTCCCAAAGTGGTCCGATGTATTCATGAGGGGGCGGGGTTGGGGCGTGGTTAGGGGTGGTGACTGCCGCATGACGCGCAGCAGTCACCGCCGGCCTATGGAGTGAGCATGGTGGTCTGGGGTAGAGGCAGCGCCTCAGACCGCCCCCTCATGAATACATCGGACAGCTTTGCAAGCGGTCCGATGATTACATTGTTTCCTGCCGCAGTGTTAGATAGCGTTACCGGAGGACAAGAAAGAGCATCTAAAGAACTCAAGATAAACCTTTTGAGTTCTCTTAAATCCAGTTGCCTCTTGTGTTTGTGCATAATATCTGACTAGATTCATGGGGCTCCCAGGACTCACTTCATACAATGAGTAGCCTCCTCCGATCCTGGATGTCAGTTCCATTTTCCACTTCCTCTGATGTCCGAGAAGGCCTGTCACTGCATGCAATAGGTCTCGGGACCCCCTGGAAATTGCAGTCAGGTGCAATATCTGAGTGACCCTGGACCCTGAAAGTTCTTTTTTTTTTACCTTGGGCTTGGCCAACCGTGCATTGACAAATCCAGAAACAATCTTTAGACAGAAAAATATCCATGTAATTATTAATACAGTCAATGCTTGCTTATATGACAGCTGTTTTGGGATTTGCTGTAGCATTACCTTTCATTCCCTAATTCCTGCCAATGTGTTGACTTTTAATGTTGAAATAATGTGGAAAAAATATCTAATGAGCTCTGACTTAATAGAAATATTCTTGGCTTCGCTTGAGTTCAGTGTATCTAATTATGTTCTTCAGCATGTTTCCAAAATATTGTAGAAACCTCATCAATACAGTTCTCTTGCTCCCTCTTCAGGTACTAAGCAAAGATTTAGAAATCCAGAGTGACAATGTTGAGTGGCTAAACCGCACAGCAACAGATATCTTAGATATGAAAAGACTCAATGCCCAGGACAGAGAGAAACTTTCTTCTAGACTTCGGACTCTAAATTTTAACTGGACACAGGTATGGCCAAATGAAGCTTTTTCTATTTCTCCTTTCTGCTTGTTTTCCTTTTTATATTTGTGTTTGTTTCAGTCGTTTTCATTGTGTGTGTGTGTATATATATATATATATATATATATATAATATATATATATATATATATAATAATACCGTATATACTCATGTATAAGCCGAGTTTTTCAGCACAAAAAATGTGCTGAAAAACTGCACTCGCTGGTTAAGATGTGCAATTAAAAAAATAAACGTAATACTCACCCTCCGGCGCCCGGATCCCTGGCGTGGCTCCTGATCCTCTGCGCGGCTTCCAGTGGCTCCTCTTCTCCCTTCTCTATTTCTTCTCCTTCTTCTCTAGCTGGCAGAGGCGCGTCCATGCAATCTGACGGCCGCCGTACACTATGATGCAGCGGTGTAACCGCTGATGACGTCATCCGTGGCGACACCATCGCATCATAGTGTACGGCGGCCGTCAGATCGCATGGACGCGACTCTGCCGGCTATTACAGCAAAGAGAAGAAAGAAGAGGAGCGGATAGAGCAACAAAAAAAGAAAAAAAAAAGTTCAAGACATATAGATCAACCATAATAAAACTAGCGCAATACAACAATATGCAAATTTCTGGCAATATAAATTAAAGCTAGTCTGAATAGTCTGAAATGTCTAGATTGAAGACTCTTACTCTCTTACCAAAATGAATTACCCGTATATCAGCGTTCCCCTGTACCCGCAAGGCTATCACCAAACATTGAGCTGAATATACAAACACGCTTAACCCCAGGAGGCATGGCAATATACCTCCGGGAACATGAACGCAGGTTAAGAGCCTTGGGTCTATTGTACTTCCTGTTAGTAACAGAATCAAACAGTGATGCTATTTAGATGGTCCAAAAAAATGCAGCTTGGCTATTTTCACTTTGATCTTATTTGGTGTGCCTGAGAAAATTCCTGTAACCCTTCAGAGCTTTTTCCTCTATGTATTCCAAAGATGGTCATAGACATAGTAGGGATAGAGGGCCTGGAGACATATTGTATGAATGGTAAATTATACTTACAACTTAAAATTTATAAATTTCCTATATACTTTCTGTATCAGTTCCTCACGTTTTCTAGATCTCTGTTTGCTGTCCCTCTATAGAAAGCTCTAGTTTACTTCCAGTGGACCGAAATCTGACCATGGTCACACAGATGCACGGCTCGCTATAACAAAGCTCTGATTACTCTGTATGATAATACACAAGTGTGCACCTGTGTGACCTTGGTCAGATTTCTGTCACTGGAAGTAAAATTAGAAGCTTTGTTAGAAGGCAGCAATCCACAAAACGGTGAAGTTGATGCATTGGAAAATTATATAACTTTTTTTTTATTATACCCAACATAAACATACACTAATTTGCTGAAATAGATATCCCTTTCATCCAACCTCCATCCTAGCCTTCTATATGTAGACAAGAAAGCAGCTCTATGTATGATGACTACAGCAGGGCAAAAGTGTTTGCCAACTATATACAGGCATCTAAAAGTATTTTCACTGTGATGGCATGCATAATATTAGATACCATGTGTTAGCATTAGGCAGTTACTGTACACCTCTGATGTAACTGTTTTCGTTCATCTAGAAACATAAAGATGCACTGGTAAACTAGGAGAACACAATCGCAGTATACACGAGAAGCCCGATGTGATTTTGGGAAGCTTCTGGACCAGAAGCCATCCAGATAGGGGATCACTAACCCAAGTCATGCAGATGGGATCGATCAACAGGCTATCAATGAGCGTAAGAGGTAAGACTTCATGCCAATTAACAAACCTGAATAATCCTGCTGCTACACCATATACATTTGGTACAAGATCTTTCCCAGCAAATTAAAGATGCTATAACTAGTCTTTATACAGGATCTATTAGTTACTAGCCTGGAAGCTTTCATCTCTAGGGGAGCATAAAGTAGCAAGCAGGGAAATAGTCACCTGAAGTGTAAAGACTTTGTTAACAGCTGGATGGAGGGATGAAGGGAAACTCTTACTGGAGACATCATAGAGCTGCACCACACAAGGTATTTCTGTATAGGACAGATCCCCCTTCCTTCATAAGCCGGAGCAGAGCCCTGCTCCCTCTCAAGGTTGTATCTGTCCAGTTTCTCGTAAACTGGGGAAGATAACAATAAAACTGCAGGATGTAGAAAATAAAGTATTAGGCAACAGTGTCCTACATGACAAGAGCTATGATTTGTGAAAAAATGGATTTGCAGGAATGGTCCAGAGAGTTTGCTGCACATAAAGACAGTGTGCCCCCTCCCTATCACAAGGACACAAAACAATTGATGTGTGTGTGAAGGGTCATTGCCCTGCGTATAGTTGTGTAAATGGGGTCAACTGCTGTGAAGAAACTCTTGCAAAATTCATAAATGCTAATTTAAAATAAGCTTGTCTGACCCAGTAACATTATGATATAGTTTAATTATAAATAGATACCAAAAAATTAAAGACTCCTCTGCAGACACATTGGGGCAGATTTATCAAGTGTCTGAAAGTCGAATATTTCTAGTTGCCCATGGCAACCAATCCACAGCTCACTTCATTTTATCCGTGCTCATGAATATTTTAAAGGGGAGCTGTGGCAACTAGAAATATTCTGACTTTCAGACAGCTTGATAAATCTGCCCCATTCTCTTCAATATCAGCTAGTATGATAGTCTGATAGAGTGGTAACAGGTTATTTGCTGATAACTAATTGGGTGTTTACATTTAAGTCGTTTTGACCAGAGCGCAGGAGGAGTGGCGCCAGTTCCATTGTGACCTCAACGACCCTCACACAGTGGATGATAAGCGGAGGGATTGTTAGCCAGGGCAACACTTCCGGAGGTGTTGGATTGGAAAGGCACAAACCATCAGCGGGTGAAATATCAATAATTTAATCAAAATTCAACATGAGTTGTTATTAATGACAAAGAAAGGTTAAAAATATCTCTTAAATGAGCCATAATTGCATCACCTTATCCGATCTATATGTATATTCTGTTAGATTTCAATGAATTCATGTTATTCAAACCAATAGTGTACAGCACTGTATTAACATTATATAAGATCTTATGGAAAAAAGCTCAGCTAGCATATGTTTCCTTTAATTAACAAGTGCAAGCTTTTCCATGTTTTCCTTTAAAGGACATCTACAACCAGGATGAAGGCTTTGTGCAAATGAGCCTGAAGGCTCCAGGCTCCATAGGTTTAATGGAGCCCCTAGGCTCATTGTATACAGTATTTCATCCTGTTGTTTAAGCAACCTCAAAGGAACATATCCAATGGTTTCAGATCCAGAGACCAGGGTTGCATAACCCCTATGAAATTTCTCTTCCCAAAAAGGATAACGTTTGGTGATCCTCTTTCACTTCGCCATCCCACTTGCCTATGTGTAATGTGCCTGATCATCCAGTTCATTATAAATCATTCAAAAAGTGACCTATGACATTTCTTCCATGAAAACAAATAAAACTAGAGGAAATCTGCCATCAAAATCAATTATGATAGACCAAAACATTTACTCATAGATCCAGCACTGTGACTGTGGTAAATTCTTATATTGTGATCAAGGTCTTCTTCCTTCTCAAATTAAGTGTAAAATATATTAATGAGCCATAAGCACTCTGGGGGTATTACCAGCGGCCTCCGTTCTGTAGCTTCACAGGCTGTTAAACTGGTCACGGAACAACCCCACCCCTGCCATTTCTGCTGCTGCTAGAGGGAGAAGTAAGAGGCAGGCTGGAAGAGATATGTTTGCTCATTGAAACGCCTATGATTGCGCAGCACTGAGGGGCTTGGTTAAGCCCCCAAAGCTCTTATGGTCATTTTGGCATGATTTTAAAGGAAGGAGGCCATAGTAACACATATAAGGATATTACCACAGTCACAGTGCCTGGATCTAGAGTAAGTGTCACCTGGTTTAATGCTGTGATTTTGATGGTAGATTTTTGTCAACTGCGTACCTGTAATACAGGGGATAACATGGGGGATTGTACTGCTCAACATGGCTGACTTTGTTGTAGATATAATGGAATTAATTCCATTACAAATAATATTAATGATTTATAAAATAAAACATTCATGTACCATTATCTTAGTAATATCACTAAAAATATATGAAATGTTCAGCATCCGCAAAAAGTAGAAACTACACATTTAAACGAAATGAAGTAAAACTCATTTCCTGGGTGTCATTTTCCTTTTACAGTTTCAATAGATCAAACCACTTCTGAGAACAGCAGTGCAAACAGAGTTTTTTTCATAAAGCAGATTATTTTACGCTTCTGCATTACTGCCATGGTTGATAGGCATAGGGATCATAGACATATAGGCTCAGCAGGTAGCTTTTTTATTAATTCTTCTTTTTGTCTCTCATTCTCCCAGGAGCTCGAGGAAGGAGTCAGCACTCACCAACTCAGTTTACCCTTATCACCCGAGCGGGGAAGGGATCATACCGCATCTCTCCCACCACCGATGGTCAGATCCTTCAGGAGAAATTAACAAATTTGATCGACGCTGGAGTGCTATTAAATTTGAGGTTATTGGACAGACAGCAAGGTAGTATGAGTTCTGTTTATTGCAGATCAGTTACTGTGATCCCTATACACACGATATAGAACCTGAGCATCTTGTGTAATACCATATAGCTTATAAATAGACAGTGGTGAAAAAGCGTTTTTTGGACATATTTGCTATTATGTAAAGTACCTTGTTTTATTTACTCCTTTAAGTGATCTTCTATCAGTGAATGTTTGGCTCAATCATACGGAATGCTAGACTTTGTATGTTCTAAATGTTTGGTCCTACCTTCCTTTTTCCAACTGGTACAACAGACTCAGTGATGAACACATGTGTCTTGGCATATATGTAGATTAAATGCCTCTGAATTGTGCATTGGAGTGGAGTTAGCTTTGCAATGTATAATTTGCAGCCTTGGATGGGGCCACAACTAAGGGTTATTTATAATAAATAATTTCTACAGTGCTATAACAATTGTTATCTATACGGTGGCATAGTTTTGCATGACAATTACTCATTATTTCGAAAGCGGTTTACATTTTCTTTGCTTTGTGCTTGGAAAGATTAGAGAGAAAGCCCAGCGTAACTGATCAAAGAGGAGGATGGGGAGTTCACAGTTTGGCTGGACCAGGCCACCAATATTGCAAGTGGATCCAGCACGTGATAATGAGGAAAGGCCCTGACGAGATAAGGTAAAAAATATATGTGCTTACCTTAAAGAGGACTGTCACTAGAATTTTGGCACTAGGAGCTGCTAAAGGTAAGCAGCTCTGTGCTTGAACAACGCTGCAGTGTTAGGTTTCTGGTACGTACTTCCTTCTATCTATCCCTGCTGCAGGGTACAATGTACATCGGACCGCTCCCACGCGGTCGATGTATTCATGAGGGGGCGGGGGTGTGGGTGGGTTTCGTAGGGTGGTGGTGACTGCCGCATGACGCGCAGCAGTTCACCGCGGCTATGGAGTGAGCATGGTGGTTGGGGTAGAGGCAGCGCCTCAGACCGCCCCCTCATGAATACAGCGGACAGCTTTGCAAGCGGTCCGATGATTACATTGTTTCCTGCCGCAGTGTTAGATAGCGTTACGCGAGGACAAGAAAGAGATCTAAAGAAACTCAAGATAACCTTTTGATGTCTCTTAAATCCAGTTGCCTTGTGTTTGTGCCATAATATCTGACTAGTTCATGGGGCTCCCGGACTCACTTCATACAATGAGTAGCCTCCTCCGATCCTGGTGTCAGTTCCATTTTCCACTTCCTCTGATGTCCGAGAAGGCCTGTCACTGCATGCAATAGGTCTCGGGGACCCCCTGGAAATTGCAGTCAGGTGCAATATCTGAGTGACCTTGGACCCTGAAAGTTCTTTTTTTTTACCTGGCTTGGCCAACCGTGATTGACAAACCAGAAACAATCTTAGACAGAAAAATATCCATGTAATTTAATACAGTCAATGCTTGCTTATATGACAGCTGTTTTGGATTTGCTGTAGCATTACCTTCATTCCTATTCCTGCCAATGTGTTGACTTTTAATGTTAAATAATGTGGAAAAAATATCTAATGAGCTGACTTAATAGAAATTTCTTGGCTTCGCTTGAGTTCAGTGGATCTAATTATGGTCTCAGCATGTTTCCAAAATATTGTAGAAACTCATCAATACAGTTCTCTTGCTCCCTCTTCAGATACTAAGCAAAGATTAGAAATCCAGAGTGACAATGTGAGTGGCTAAACCCACAGCAACAGATATCTTAGATATGAAAGACTCAATGCCCAGGACAGAAGAAACTTCTTCTAGAATTCGGACTCTAAATTTTAACTGGACACAGGTATGGCCAAATGAAAGCTTTTTCTATTTTCTCCTTTCTGCGTGTTTCCTTTTTATATTGTGTTGTTTCAGTCGTTTTATTGTGTGTGTTGTATATATTATATATATATATTTAATATAATTATATAATATATATAATAATACGTATATACTCATGGATAAGCCGATGTTTTCAGCACAAAAAAGTGTGGAAAAACTGCAACGTGGCTTATAGATGTGTCAATTAAAAATAACGTAATACTCACCCTCCGGCGCCCGGATCCCTGGCGTGGCTCCCTGATCCTGCGCGGCTCAGTGGCTCTCTCTTCCTTCTCTATTTCTTCTCCTTCTTTTTCTTATGGCAGAGTCGCGTCATGCGATCTGACGGCGCCGTACACTATGGTGCACGGTTCACCGCTGATGAAGTCATCCGTGGCGACACCAGCATCATGTGTACGGCGGCCGTCAGATCGCATGGCGGACTCTGAGGCTATTACAGCAAAGAGAAGAAAGAAGAGGAGCAGCATTGAGGATCGGGAGCCACGCCGAGCATCCGGGGGTGAGTATCACTGGAGAGTGAGTATTAAGGTTTTTTTTTTTTTTTAATGTGCTTGGCATACAGGGGGCTGGCTGTAATACTTTGGGGCTGGCTGTAATAATTTGGGGCTGGCTGTAATATATATGGGGCTGGCTGTAATACTATATGGGGGCTGGCTGTAATACTATATGGGGCTGGCGTAAACATAGGGGGCTGGCGTACGTTCACATCTGGGTGGCTGATACTATAGGGCATGGCGTATTAATCTATTGTGCATGATGACCATTGGCTGCATACTACAGGGGGCGGGCTGGCTGCATACTACAGGGGGCGGGCTGGCTGTATACTACACGGGGTTGGTTGTATACTACAGGGGGCTTGCTGTATACCACAGGGGACTGGCTGTATACCACAGGGGGCTGGCTGGCTGTATACTACACCCCCGGCTTATACTGGAGTCAATAGGTTTTCCCAATATTCGGTGGTACAATTAGGGGTCTCGGCATATAGTCGAGTCGGCTTATACTCGAGTATTTACGGTAATAGTTTTTGTAGTTTATGGCTTAGAGTAAATCTGCAGAGGCAGAAATTAGCTAAAAGCAGCACATTATTGCTTTGTTGGGGGTGGAGGACAATGGTTGCATTGCAGGGTGAATTCTGTACCCCTGAATCTGTAGCAATAAATTTAAATCACTTTAAATGAATGGGATATATATATAAATCCCATCCACTATGATGGTACCGTAATTCACTCTATAATCTGTGCAGAGAATGATGAGACCATATTTCAGAGTCATATTTTTAGCCTTCTACATTAGTATATTTTATAGATTTGGTCCTTTCTGCTATATAGTTTTGTAGGTTTATCAATATTTCCGAAGGACATGGATTTGGTTTCACTTGTCATATACTTGCATTACTCTGCACCATCAGATGCAATTGTTTGACGTTCAGACAGTGAATTTCTAGTTATTTTATATTCTTGGTGCAGTCAACCTCTATTCTTTTACATCTCTCGTCTATCACAAAAGATTATTCCTCATCGAAAAACATAAAGGCCCACATTTATATGCAGAGTGCCTGTGGAGTGTGCAGAGTGCTCCAGATTAATCAAAACTGGTACACGGTGCTCATCAATCAGGCGCTCCCCTACACTGCTTTCGAAGTGTGCACAATTTTTTTGTTGCACTTTCATGCTGTAGAATTCTGGTGCAGAAAGATTTGTGGTGCCTGTCAGTAATAAATGCGGTGCAAACTCCAATTAAGCACAAACACGCTCCTTTAGGTGCACTTTTTTCTGTTAGACACAGTGCAGCAGTGGCTCTACTGTGGACATTTCTGTAAATGGAGGCTCTACTGTGGACATTTCTGTAAAGGGGGGCTCTGCTCTGGACATTTCTGTAAAGGGTGGCCAGTACGGGCTGCAGTGGTGTTGTTGGGTGGAGGAGATTAGGCCGTCACTGAGTATATCCATACACACACACACAGCTTGTCTTCATAACCAGTCCCAGACACAACTTCTTCTGGTCCCATCCCCTGGAAGCATGAAAGGGTTTAAGGACTTTCAAGTGATGCAGGAAGCATGTAATTGGTCACATGCTTCTCTAGGTCCTGTAGTACTACTCATGTTGGGAAAGCCAGGAGAGATGAATGCAGCAGCAATGCTCTATCAGATGGATTTATAGAATGTGTCATTTTTATAATTAAAATAGATTAATTTTTTGGATTCTTTCTGGCTTTATAGTGACTCAGAATAAAGCTATACTAGTCCTCTTCTTCATTCTTAGGACTCAATGTTTACTTTTGAGTTTTCTAAAGTTAACCCATTTGAGTACATTTGAATTGTACCTGCAATGCGTCTTGACTTGCCAATATTTGCTTGGCTGGTTTCACACACATTTAAATTTTCCTGTATAATCACACAAGTCCGTTCAAGGATGGAAAGGGGAGAAGAAGGGACACACATTAAAAATGTAGGATAGATATCAGTAACATTAGAACTTAGAATAGATCTAGTCCTTTAGTCTACTAATACCAGTTATTAGTTGCATCAACCATGTGGAGTTGCCCAAGATCCTATTGCTGGTTTGGGTTCAGTGTCCCCCATTCTGGCAAGTGGGACTTACGAGCAGTTTAACCCCTCCTGAGCTACCATTTTTCACTTATCTAGAAGATAGAGAGGTGATTCTAATTGGATCGACCCTCTACATTTTACATGGTTGTGTCACCTCAGCAAGTTAAGCATTATCAGCCAGTTCTATGCTGATAACAGGGATATGACCACTTTGCCTTTCCCACCCATGAAACTGGAATGAAAGTCATACTTGTGCATTCATTCTCTATGTAAGTGACAACATGCAGCTTACCACTCTATTCTTTGGGGCAGTACTGGTCAGTCAGATCTCTACCAGAAAGCAAATAATGATCTTTATTGTGCTTAGGTCATGATTTGGTGGTACAACTTGGTGGAAACTGTGACCTATTTGAATTTGTCCAGTTGTTTCTAAAATGTACCAGCTGAACAGTGTGCCAGTGCCTGATTTGCTTTTGTCTTTTTATGTTTTATCTGTTTTGAGTCTATAGTTCCCTATACTTCTGTACACGGTTTTTACATTATAAATATCAACCTGCATTCTGTGATCCTGCTTTGATCATTTCCCTCCGTATGCCTTACCTTTACTCTTGATCTATTTGTTGCCATTTGTCCATTTGCAACTTGACCAGTCTGGTATGGACATATGCTACTTATCCATTAACTAACTTTTATTATACCAGGCAGGCATAATATACCCCTTGGTATTTTCATGTTCCCATTGCATGTTGGGTTTACTTCAGATTTTGGTGGGCAGTGTTGTCTACCATTTGACATTATGGAGTTGTCTAGATGAGTGACTATACCATGGTCTCACAACATTGCTGCTTGTATGTTTTTAAATGTTTTTAGCTTGTGTCTCATGTACTTACCGTATATATTGTTTGTGATGAAATAAAGCTGTTTACATTTCTAGTCTATTGTTAACACTTTTTCTTGTAGTTTAGTATGCATTCTGTGATCATGTAACCATTTCTACACGTAGCCTGCTGGTCTCGGTGACAATAAAATCGTCATCTATTTAAGGCTGCACGCTTAAACCATACAAGCAGCTAGCAATCTCTTACCCAGTATGTGGCAGTCAATGTATATTATATATATCCACATCTCTTCTCCACTGAAGTAGATATTACACATAGAAGTGAAATTGAAGTCAGAGTAATTTGTCTCCTAATATAATTAGATTCATATTATAGGGTGAATAACATGCATTACTATACTAGGTTGATTGGAGTCTTGACATTACTGACCTCTGAAGATATTTACTTCATAAAGTATACATAAACAGGAAAAATCATGGTTTATAGATATAAACTTCACATGTCAGTTATAGGACAGTTTAATAGATTGATTTACACCTTATCCGTGTTTTCCACTGCTCCTATTGTTGGCTCACAGTAATATGCAGTTTTTACTCTTTAAAGAGCATATGACTTGTCGTGCTGCAGATTGCTCAGCCCTTGGCCCCCATCTTTGTGCTCCTGTACAGCTCCTTCCTCTCTGACTAATGTCATTTCACCAAGCTGTGAGATCTGTGAAGGAGCAGGAGAAAAGATTTGTACAGGAGCATAAAGATGAAGGCCAAGAGCTGAGGAGTGAGCAGCACAGACAAGTCACATGTTGTTTTTTTAAATGCATCTATACCAAAGCCCAACCCCTGGGACTACATAGAGGATTCAGTTATGGTGCAAGGTAAGTTATAACACACAATTGTATTGTAATGCGAATTCCTAGGAAATGCAGAAAGACATATTCGCACTGCAGGTGTGATGAGCTTCTGCAACCTGTCTTTAGTGAAAATGATGTCCCTAGTGACAAATTCCCTTTAAAGACCGCTTCATCGAACTTTTTTGTGTATTAAAAGGTGTCGAGGGAGGTACCAGAGAAAATCAAGGATTTGGAACAAGTTTTGTATTATCCTACCTATGCAACCCAGACTGTCCTTCCCGGTAAGTAAAGTTTTTCATTCAACCCTTTTATTTGTGCTGCTATGTAAACAAGTTTCCATGTGACATGATGGACTATCACATTATATAAGAAAGTACTTGGCACTCAAATGCAATGTAATCTTTAATTCAAAAAAATTATATTTAAATTTGATATTTGATTACATCAGGATATGGAAAATGAACAATATACTTAGAATATCAGTCATCTGTATTCCAAACATATAGCAAGTAATTTCTGTCAGTGTACCATATGTTCTAAAGCACTCTAGATTCCTATGAGATCACCTTTCAGATAGTGATTGATCTAAATTTCCTATATTATACTAGATTCTAGAGCATATAATTACAGAAAGTTGTGCAATACAAACATGTTGAGTATACCTTCCATATGCTTACATATGAATATATACATAGGTTGCAATGATGCAGCACACAGTACTATATATAGACTATGACATGTCTTATTCAATTCATTTGTCCTACTGTATAATGCTAAGGAGAAGCTATATGGTAAGCTATGTAAAAGAAAATATAGAACAAACACATAACTGAATACATGCCCCTGATATAAAACTCTAGTATTACTCAGTACAGTTGTTTAGAACTCTGGACATGTGCGAAAATTGCCCATGTAAGAGATGAGCCTATCACATTGGGGCAGATCTATTTACCCGGTCCAGTCGCGATCCAGCGACGTGTTCTCCGACGCTCATTCGGGTTCTGCCGGGATTCACTAAGGTCCTGCGCCCGATGTCCACTAGGTGTCGCCGCCGGAATTCACCTTCTCCGTCTCGGTGTATGTGAGTGCTATTTTTGCGAAACAAATTTTTTTTAAATTCCGCAGTTTCTCCGAATCCGTCGGGTTTTCGGGCGGCCACGGCCCCCGATTTCTGTCACGCGAAAGCCGGCGCTGATACGCCACAATCCGATCGTGTGCGCCAAAATCCCAGGGCAATTTGGAGCAAATCGGAATAATTTGGGAAACCCAGGGGAAAAATGCGATTTGGACCCTTAGTAATTGTGCCCCATTATGTTGCATCCCCTGTAGATAATAGTGCACCGATTATGTGCAGCTGCCAGTAGGGGTACTAACTGATGTTGTTATGGGTGGGTTATGAGGAACCTTCCTTGAAGAGTTTTCAGATCTAAATATTTTATTTAGATTTGCTCTTCCAGTGTTGTAAAGTCAGCACAGTTTGTTCTTTATTGCAATTCCTTTAGGTGCACAGATCCAAAACTATAAACTGAAGAAGAAAGCATTTTAACTTGGCTTGTCGTAAATAGCATACACTTATTTTGCACTCAACTATTTTACAGTTTTTCATTTAGTTACTAATGAGGAAATAGCATTTTGACAGTAGTCGTGTAGTAATGTTTATTATGCGTCTATGGAGAGCTCTATTAGGGAAGGTTATTTAATAAGGACCCATTAAATGTTACTGGCTTTTAATATATTAACATTTTAGCATCATCTATTAGGTTTTTACCTATATACTTTACGACACAGTCTAAGGGTAGTAATTTTATGAAAAGTATTTCAAAGTTATTAACATCATAAAAGTTTAATATGTCCTAAGATATGCTTTGCCAAAACTGTACAAAGAAAAGGCTTGATAGACATTACAAAATAATGTACTTTGTGTTATGCTTTTACAGTGAATGATAGTGTTAGGAATTTAGGGCCTAAAGAATATTCTTTTCCTGAGAAATGTGTACATTGTGAGACAGGTTCACATCTGTGCAGTTTCTGACAAAACAGTCCTGCATTCCTGGTGCTCCTGGACACCTTTCTGGGATCCATCATGTGATTAATAAAATAACAGGGGAACTGAATTACCATATATACTTAAGTATAAGCTGATCGAGTATAAGCCGAGGGTGAGAAATGCTTTGGTCACAGCCCCCTGTAGTGTATAGCCAGCCAGCCCCCTGTAGTGTATAGCCAGCCAGCCCCCTGTAGTGTATAGCCAGCCAGCCCCCTGTAGTGTATAGCCAGCCCGCCCCCTGTAGTATATAGCCAGCCAGCCCCTCTAGTATATAGCTTTTTCTATTTTCTATTACAAATGGGATTTAAAGGAGTATTGTAGGTCTCTTTGCAACTGAAAATGTGTGAATAGGTGAAACCACAAAAGATTTCTTTTAAAAACAAATTGCACCTGGCTGAGTAACTGAGTTGCTTGATATGATTATGCAAATAGATAAAGCAAACCATGGCTCTGCCCACTCAAAACTCCAGCATAAAGTAAAATACTATAAAAGGATAACATAAAACACCTTTCCAAAGGAAATAGAACGCACTGTTTACACTTATGTATGATCAGACCAGCCTGTGTTGTGTTTTATTCATTTGGAAATGGAAAGTATTTTTTGTTATCCTTTTTAAGTATTTTCCCTCCAGCTGGAATTCCGATGGTTTGCTTTATTTATTTGCATTTCTTAAATTGCAGGTATTGAGACTTGTCTGTTTTTTGCAAACGTGAGACTCCTCCTAGACTGGATTGGAGATAGTCAGAACATATGACGTTTCTATTAGGCTTCATATGAACACCATTTATACTAAGGCAGAAAATTATAAGTAATAACTGTACAGAGCCTTTTTTGTGGACCGTGTATAAAGTCAGCGTTAGAAGTAGAATATCATTTGTATATTGATGCATAAAATATGAATTATTAATATTATTAAATTTCATCTACGTTTATATTAAGTTTTTTTTGTATAGATAGATTCTTCTAATTATACATTGTGTGTTGTTTTTTTTGTTTTTTTTTATAGCAACCTTTCCTGCAGTCCAAAAATTGGTGCTAGTGTCCTCCGCCTCTGAGTACCCTGGAATGACCAAACATGTAGTGGATCTGCCTCCTCCCACAGATCTGGATAAGACTGTCATTGAGCTGTCTGACTGGCTGCTACTTATTGATCAGATGCTCAAGTCCAACATTGTAACTGTTGGTGATCCTGATGAGATTAATACAACTATAGCCCAAATGAAGGTAAGACAAAAGGAATGAATGGCAATCTGTGGTTGTGGTGCACTAGGGAACAGCTTCATGCCCAGTGCAAAATACAAAAAATAATCCCAGCTCTTCTTATTCTTTATTCAACATTATCGGCATAACAGCATTCAGTAAAAGGACGCGTTTCAGCCCGTCAAGCCTTTCTCAACTATAGTTCAGTTGAGTTATAGTTGAGAAAGCCTTGACGGGCTGAAACGCATCCTATTATGCTGTTATGCCGATAATTCTCAATAAAGAATAAGAAGAGCTGCCGAATACATGAGTGCTGGGATTATTTTTTGCAAATGAAGGTAAGGACCACAAATTCACAGAACCTAGGAATAATGATGCTTTTAATATTCAGAAAGACAGAAAGGGCTCCATTTCTTATGGGTTGATTTACAAATGACTTAAAACTTAAAGGGGTATTCCCATTTTGGCAAATGAATGTTATTATGTTTATATGATGAAAAATTATACAATTTTTCCAATATAACTTTCTGTATCAATTCCTCATGCTTTTTGGATCTCTGCTTGCTGTCATTCTTTAAGAAGCTCCATTGTTTACTTCCAGTGGATAGAAATCTGTCCCTGGTCACACAGGTGCACGGCTCATTAGTATCATAGAGAGTAATCAGAGCTGTGTGATATAATGAGCCGTGCACCTGTGTGACCATGGTCATATTTCTATCCACTGCAAGTAAACTTAGAAGCCTTCTACAAAATGACAGCAAGCAGAGATCCAGAAAACTGTGAGTAATTGATACAGAAAGTATATTGGAAAATTGTATGAATTTTCAATATTCAAACAATAACATTTATTTGCTGAAATAGGAATAACCCTTTAAGGTTGTACAATAAGAACAAGATAAAAGATTTCGTGCCAGAAAACCCTGTTAATAATTATCTAATTCTGTGACCTTTACTGTAGAAATCGGTGGTTTACTTGTAAACCTAATGTTGCAAATAACATACATGTATGCTTTACATAGATAGAAATTTTAATTGTAACTAACTGTAACTAGTAACTAGTAATCTGTGCTGTACTCCATCTTGCTAATACACATCTAGCCTACTGAGAAATCACATTACATATAGACTTTGAGGAGGAAAGGGGTGTTGGCCACTTAAAACTTTAGTAGGGTAAATATAAAAACCTAATAGGGTCATCCATACAAGGCAGCAGGACTCCGGGTCTTCCGGGGTTGTCTTTTGTCATGCTAACTTCCCACGGATGGATGGAGGTGTTCAGTCGTTGCAGTCTACACCACTCCTATTTCAGTGGTTGGAGGGGGGTGTAGAACGCCCATGTCTTGCTACACAACCCACAGCTTCCACTGGGGAATGGCAAACCTTAATAGGGTAAATATAATATGGGGGGCCCTTCAGTGGTCTAATACTTCCCCCATTATTGCTATAAGTGGCCAATTCCTTTACATCTCTAACCTTTACCTCACAGAAATTACATATAAAAACTGTTAGAAAATCCAGACTATAAGTTACTACATTCAGAAAGGGTTGGTCAAGATTTTTTCTTCTTATTTTCATAAAAAAGGACAGTCGAATTTTAACATAATCGTTTTGCTCTAAAGGAGATACACCCTTACTTGAGGCATTTGTCAGCACCCTGTCTCATGTCTTCATTGAGGTGTGTGGCGAAATAATATCCCTTGTCCACATTAGTGTGTACACAGTGTTACTTTAGCAGCTTCTATGCATATGTAAAACTTCCCAACAAGAATCACACACCGGTGACCAACATGTTTGGAAAATAAACCCTACTCATGTTTCTGAAGCGGTTGTAAAATTCTTTTTTTTTTTGGTGTCTTTTTGTATTTAATGCCATGTACTTTTCTAAGTAGAGTCTTCAGGGGTTTGGTAAATGAACCAGCCACTTGTTTCTGTATAATAGGCTATTAGAATACTATTAATCCCATCCGCTTCAGAGGGATTAAAGTAACATTCTGCTTTTTGTTTCCCGGTGTGTGTGGCTAAGGATTCCCAGCAAGCAATTATCATAATAATTATCATGGATTGCTCTTCATATAACGGTGCGGTGTGCATGTAATAGTTTTTATACGTCTCTGATAAACACTTCATTCTTATCATTAAGCTTGTCAAAAAAAAAGAAAGGTAAGTCGGGTAATGGGCCATTGTGTTTAATAGAGAAAAAATCTGAATACATTTAGAAGTCATTAACTATTGTTTACCTGTTTTAAAAATTTTGACTTGAGTGTCATAATAGTTCTGCCTATTGGATTTCAGGAGATAGTTCCTTAGCTAAAAGCACTAGAATTGTAAGTCATTCCATATGCCCCCCACCCCCACCAAGAGAATTCTAGAACAATATGCCTCAGACACCTCTGTTTTTTACATATTGAAGGGCATCATCATGGTTTTCTCACTGTCCTGGATAACAGGTCGGTGTTGATTTGTATGCCTAAAAATTCTCATGACAGGTTCACTCTAAAGCAGATGTATCATTACATATAAATCCACGTGTTGTATCTATAGTACTATTACATTTTCCTTTGTAGGTAACCAAGGAAGATATGGAACAGCGCCACCCACAGCTTGAATCTGTCTTTACATTGGCTCAGAATGCAAAGAATAAAACCTCCAGTCTTGATGTCAGGACATCTATTACAGAGAAGTGTAAGTAGTAGTTATCACCACACCCATCCGCACGCTTCGGATCTCGCTCAGAACAGGAAGTAATAGCTTAACCTGAATTACCAGTTGTCTGTCAGGGATATAACACATGTGTGTACCCAGTGTAATGGTGACCGTGTGGGCCCCCATTTTCCCCATACACACAGAATAAATGTAATCTTACTGTACAGTACTCGTATATACAGGATAAGAGATTGTAGTACTGTACTGTGTCCATAAACTCAGATTTGGTAATTACCATATATACTCGAGTATAAGCCTAGTTTTTCAGCACAAAAGAATGTGCCGAAACCCCAAACTCGGCTTATACTCAAGTAAAAAAAATTATCAAAACTCACCTTTCCGGCTTCCCCCGTGCTGGCTATATACTGGGGCAGGGGACTGGCTATATACTGCCGGATATGGGCTGGCAGGCTATATACTGGGGGGCAGGTGCTGGCTATATACTATGGGGCAGGGTCCGGCAGGCTATATACTGTGGAGGCTGTGACCAATGCATTTCCCACCCTCGGCTTATACTCGAGTCAATAGGTTTTCCCAGGTTTTGTGTTAAAATTAGGGGGCTTGGTTTATACTTGGGTCGGCTTATACTCGAGTATATACTGTAATCTTTTCTGTTACTCCTTAATCTCATGACCACCCAAAATTTGGAAAATCCAAATGTCAAAGGGACCAAAAAAATTATTGGCTGCAGCTTCACTTGCAAAATATACATGTTCTGGCTTAAATGCAAAAAATCTGAATGTAGCTGGTTCAAAACATGAGGAATTTCTCTATATTTATTTATGATGAAGGGAGTACTTTTCCTAAAATGTATACACCGGATACACAGACAGACTGTTATTGCCGCTTCCCATTGTCTGTGTCCTGAGATCTTAGGGCAGAGCATGTAGATGCAATGGCCTCAGTCGGTGTACATGCTGCAATCTTGAAAGGCTTATGGTATTTCTAACAGACAGAGCCCCTAATATTTGTATGCTCCAGATTGAAGCTAACTTTTGATTAGAGTTTGGCTAATAATGCAATATGTGATATATGCATTATTAGCTTGATATTCACTGATTTTGTTTTCTTATTTCTGCTTCAGTATACTAACCCTTCCCGCCGATGCCCTTTTTTAATTTTTGAGAAAGGGTTGTGCTACCTGCAAACTCCCCAGGAACAGAACGTTCTCTGATTTTTGCGATTCAAGCTGTCACCTTATACATGGATGCTTAAAAACCACAGCTGTGTGTTCAAAAGCCCATTGGAATTTATTTAGCAGTGTGCTATCCTTTAATGCAGTGATTTTCAACCTGTGTGCCGCGACACATGGTTGAGTGTGCCGCGGGGAGCCCCTTTGTAGCGCTGCCACCGCGCCTTGGCCCCCATACTTACCAACAAGGCCCGCGTCGGCGATCCGCCCATCTTCCGTAGCTCCTTCACCGCGCGGCCCATGTCACGTGACTGACGCAACCTAATTAGTAAAGTGAGGCCGCTAGGGGCTCTTAATTAGTAAAGGGAGGTCGCTAGGGGCTCTTAATTAGTAAGGGAGGCCGCTAGGGTCTTTTAATTAGAAAAGGGAGGCCGCTAGGGGCTCTAGTTAGTAAAGGGAGGCCGCTAGGGGCTCTTATTAGTAAAGGGAGGCCGCTAGGGGCTCTTATATTATAAAGGGAGGCCGCTAGGGGCTCTTAATTCGTAAAGGGAGGCCGCTAGGGGCTCTTAATTAGTAAAGGGAGGCCGCTAGGGGCTCTTAATTAGTAAAGGGAGGCCGCTAGGGGCTCTTAATTAGTAAAGGGAGGCCGCTAGGGGCTCTTAATTAGTAAAGGGAGGCCGCTAGGGGCTCTTAATTAGTAAAGGGAGCCGTGGGGCTCTTAATAGTAAGGGAGCGCTAGGGCTCTAATTAGTAAAGGAGGCCGCTGGGGGCTCTTAATTAGTAAAGGGAGGCCGTAGGGCTCTTTATTAGTAAAGGGAGGCGCTAGGGTCTTATTAGTAAAGGAGGGCCGCTAGGTCTTTGATTAGTAAAGGAGGCCGCTAGGGGCTTTTAGTAAAGGGAGGCGCTAGGGTCTTTTGATTAGTAAAGGGAGGCGCTAGGGGTCTTTGATTAGTAAGGGAGGCCGTAGGGTCTTTGATTAGTAAAGGGAGGCCGCTAGGGGCTTTTGATTAGTAAAGGGAGGCCGCTAGGGGCTTTTGATTAGTAAAGGGAGGCCGCTAGGGGCTTTTGATTAGTAAAGGGAGGCCGCTAGAGGTTTTTATTAGTAAAGGGAGGCCGCTAGAGGTTTTTATTAGTAAAGGGAGGCCGCTAGGGGGTTTTTATTAGTAAAGGGGGCCTTTTATGACTGTTTTAGTGTCATTTTGTGCTATTTTGGTTGGTGGTGTGCCTCAGGATTTTCTAAGTATAAAAAGTGTGCCGCGGCTCAAAGGTTGAAAATCACTGCTTTAATGGATAGCACAGAGGGAAAAACTGTGTTTGACCGGCAGGGGTATAACATTCTTAGGGTTTGTGTGCTCTTCCTGCAGTTTTCTGCGGCTGTCTGATAACCTAAAACAGTGTGCGCAAGCAGAGCATACAGACATGTTTTTGTCTGTGCTGCTATTGTAATCCGTTGTATTTGTGTCTCATATACAATTGATTGTCTTTCCCTTTTATGGATCCGCAGTCTTCTGCATCCGCTGGGGGTGGGCAGCAGGAGTTTAATTATATCAAAGTTCCCACCAGGTTCTGTTCCAAAGTTTGCACCGGGGCCCACTGGTGTCTTGTTACATAACTGGTTTTTCAAATATTTATGGTAAAGCAGAATGTTTACCAATACGGTGAAAAGCTTGTCCCGAAAATGTATTTTTAATAAAAAAATAAAGTAAAAAAATGTGAATACAGCTTTTATTCTTAATTTTTTCTGATTGAACATTTTACTCTCGTCATAAAAAAATTACATTCTCTTTTTAGTAAAGTCTTGCCATTTGATTCCAATGCTTTTTCAGCACCGATACCAGAGTTGATATTTTGCTGATATTTTTTTACAGACTGCTATTGATGGCATACTGTACCAGCACATAGGACTGCTATCAATGGCAGTTATTTGCCCTAAACCCTGATGCTTGATAGCTGAGAGCTGAATTGATAAAGCATTATTTTCTATGGAGTTGTAACATTCTTCTGGACACTTTATAGTTAACAATGTCTTGTTATCTTGGAGACGTTAGCCCCCGAGTATTGAAAGTGACGCTTCAGTGCTTTACTATTACATGCTGACTTTTGCTGATTTCAATTATATTTACAACCGCTAAATCAATCTATACTTCCATACAGAAATAGTATTTTCTACATTTCAAGTAACAGATGAATTATTGTCACGCACCGGCATATTGTAAGTGTCTTACAGGAGACCCAAGATTAGAATTCCATTTCCTTGCCTGTTCCCTGTTTGGGACTTCAAAGACAGTGGAAACGTGCCAATAGTAAATTTCAATTATAATTACACAAGGCTTTATGCTGTTTCGAGACCCATGGTTGGAAAATTGCTGTTACATTTAATAGAGTGACCAAACAAGCTTTAGGAGGGCAATGGTAATAGGTTGTTTTGCTCATTGGTATGTATAAAGTGGCCATCCTGTTATAACAGCAGTTTAATAACTTTGCCTTAATATAAATATATGACCTATAATTTAATTATAACATCAAGCCATCCTCTTTGACAGATGTGGCTAAAAAGAGGACTAAGCAGGTATTGGGACCATATGACATTACTTTTTCCTTTAATTACTGTTTCTTCCTGTTTACCCCAACTCCTCCTCTGTACTGTGAATGCAGACGGACAGAAGATTGTTCCTTTTATGAGGTTTACTTCTTCCCCTTGACCATTAAGGGTTGATAAAAGTGATTAGTAGGAAAAATAAACTTTGTATCCCTTAGAATTTATGTTTGTCAGGATCATGACAAATATGCTTGTGACTGACAACTCTTATTTATTAAAAGGGCTTGACTGTTTATAGAAGACTTCAAGACAGAAGTACATGGTTCTCTCATATTATACTTACCCTGATAAAATTTCTTGTTTGCTGTGGGTCATGTGACCTCCATGGGCAGCAGGATTTAAGAATATAAAAAAACAGAACTCAGTTTTATTGCAAATTCATTAAAATACATAGGATGAATACACAACACAATGGAGCTGGGCAGCTACCAAATTAATGTATCTACAAGCTAAAGTGCATATAGTATACCAGATGGCATGAAAAACATGATGTAGCAACAGTATATCAAAATAAAGTGCCTGCGTTTGATGCTTTCTGGTGGATACTGTCTGAATGCCTCCTACATCATAACCACCCCCATATCATTGGTTCCATGATGTCTGTGGAACGCCCATCCAACCAATGATATGCAAGGGGTTATGACGGGGGATTTGCATACAGTAATGCATGCATGCCCTCCTCCGTCTGCTGGAATTCAGCATGGCATGGGATTTCATAGAAAATACCGAGTTCTGCTGCCCAGGGGTGACATGACCAACTGTTTCCCATGATGAACTTTACCATATAAATATAATTGTATATAACTGACCCCATTAGGGTTTTATACTTACCCTGTTCTCTATAAGAAGTATGAAAAACATGATGTAGCAACAATACATCAACACCTTTAAGGAAAGTCTTCTGAACCTACTATTTTAAAAGGGAACAGTCAACAATCCAATGTGTAGATCGGTGTGCTAATGCTAAGACATATTGATGTAAATCAATACACAGATGTAGAACTTATACTGGGATGTCCACTCCTTAAATATAAGATGTCCCACAGGACTAGTACATCATCATATGCTGCCTCATGTAGTTGCCACCCATTAGTTGACTTAATGTTCATGGACATCACTAAAGCCAGGAGAAAACAGGTCTATGGCTCTTCTGCACTCCTTAAATTGGTTTGTTGGTATCAAACCCCAGAAAATTGCAGGGCAAAGACAATTCTATATATTCCATACAGCTTTCTTTAGTTTATAAGCTTAAATTTTGGACTACTAATCAGACTGATTAGACAATGACCAGTATCTGGACATTTGGTCGGAGCTGGTGGGTTACAGACATTGAGACAGGAACAATTCTTAAATGGAAAACAGTTTTTCTCCTTATCTGCAATAAACGAAACACTCAATTTCCTGTGATTGTATCATCTTGAGCTGCTGTTTACTCTACAATCATACTGAAAGTGGTGTCTGACTGTCAAATACTTTGTCAGCGGGTTAGATACATTTTCTGTGACTTGAGATAGTTTTCAGTAATCATATTCTCAGAAGCACCCTAGTTCAAATGGCACCACTATTTATCCAAAATTTTTAACACAGACACAGGCAACCTTGGCACACGGACAAAACCCGTTTCCTTTGGCAGTGCTCCAGGAGTGCCGAACGTCTGTCATGAAAATAATGTACATCAAATTTATGCTCAAGTCCTATAACTCTGCCCTTCACCTTGTTAAACAGGTATATTTCACTAATCTAATATCTTCTCTTTCTAACACCAAAGGTGCAGCCACCCATCACCGGCCTTTGGGGTTGAAGATCAGGCCACCTACTTTAAAGATTAAATTGATTGCATTCACCCCATTAATCCCTTTCCCTCCGATACTTCACACTGGTTGCTCTCTTCCTTTGAGTCAGTCACAGAGGAAAAAGTGTCCAGACCCCATCCCCTCACATCTTGTACAGTCCCTCAGCAGCCAATTCTTCCCCCACTAAAATCTTCAACTTCTCTCTCTCTTCTGGTGTCTTTTCCACATTCCCTTCTTTCAAGCATGCGGTAGTTACCCTGTTACTAAAGAAACCTTCCCTGGACCCATCCAGCGCTACTAACTACTGATCAGTTTATAATCTCTCTTTCATCTCCAAACTCCTGGAACACCTGATCTATTCTCCACTAACCCGCTATCTCTCATCTTATCCCTCCATGACCCTGTACAATCTGGTTTCCGCTCTATGTATTCCACTGAAACTGCTATTTCTAAAGTCTAAAATGATCTCCTCACTGCTAAATCCAAAAGTGACTATTCTCTCCTCATTCTTCTGGATCTCAGCAACGTGTGAGACTGTAGACTACCAGCTCCTCCATGAAGGACACTGTTCTCTCGTGATTTTCTTCATATCTCTCTGAACACACCTTCAGTGTCAACTTCTCTGGATCTCTCTCTTCTCATCTTCCTCTCACTTTTGGGGTTCCTCAGGGCTCTGCACTAGGTTCTCTTCTTGTTTCCCTCTATACTGCCCCCATCAGCATCATCTTTATGCTCATGATACCCAGCTATATACTTATGCACGTAACGCACCCCTACCTTACTTCAGAACACCAGTGATTGTCTTTCTTCCGTCTCTAACATCATGTGCTCTCTCTTCTTGAACTTTAAGAACTTCTTGTCATTCCACCATGTGCTAACTGACCCAACCCTGACCTCTCCTTCTCGTCTGTGGGATCTCTATAACACCGAGGCAGCAGGTCCACTGTCTTGGGGTCGTGTTGGACTCTGACCTCTTTATATCACTTGCTCAATCTTGCCGCATCCATCTCTAGAATCCGCCCATTTCTTACAATTGAAACCTTTAAAATGCCAATTGTTGCTCTGATTTACTTTCAACTAGACTACTGCTAAACCCTACTGATCAGTCTTCCACTCACTAAACTCTCTCCTATCCAATCTATTCTTAATGCAGCAGCCAGACCTGTCTTTTAGACCAAACGCTACACGGATGCATCCAATTTGTGCCAGTCACAAAGCTATGAATAGTGCTTCACCTCCCTACCTTTCTTCTCTCATCTCAGTCTATCGCCCAACCCGTGCTTTTCAATCTGCCAGTGAGGTTCGATTAATCTCTTCCTTAATTCTAACCTCTTATGCACCTCTGCAGGACTTCTCCTGAGCTGCACCAATTCTCTGGAATGCCCTTCCCAGGGTTATCAGGCTAATATCCAGCCTCCAACATTTCAAAAGCTCTCAAAAACCATCTCTTTAGAAAAGCCTATCACACTCACCAACTTCATGAAATTTTAACTCTTTCTTTACTAACCCTTTGTCTTTTCCCCGTCTTTAATCCAGCAAACCACCAGTTTAGATAACAAGCTCCATGTTTCTCTGCAGTCCCATCGACTTATGTAGATGCAGTTTGATGGCGACTGATGGCTGGTTCAAGCAGCAATATCTTTATTTATTAAGTTATTTTATACTGTTCCCTTATAAAGAATAGCTGGAGCATTATACAAGCTCTTATACGTCTTGTGTCACCCCCTCATCTTCATAGACTAGCTCTTGCGAGCCTGGCCCTCGCTTCTATTGTTCTATATGACTGTTTGTACTCTGTAATGTAGTATTTTATTGGTATATGTCCCCTATGATTTTTAAAGTGCAACAGAATATGATGGTGCTGAATAAATAAAGATTATTTTTATTAAGATAATCCTTTATTAGTCCCACAGTGGGGAAATTCACAGCGTTACAGCAGCAGAGAAGGTACACAGAGTGAAGTACAAACTATGACAACAATAATATTAGGGATAAATGAACAATCCCTTAAGCGCTTATTTCACTCCTAGTTTTTCTTTCGTAGCTTCCCCCAGCCAGTTTTCCTCTTCTCGTGAATTTATGCACATTTCTTGCGAAATTTCTGCTATGTGAATTTGTAGCCCCAAAATGCATGCTTATGAGAGCAGGGGGAGGATACGAGGGGAGGGGAACAGGGGTGACATACTGCCTCTGACCATGTGACCAGCTCATTTACAAATAAAGAAAAGATGGTTTTGCAATGATTAATGTATGAAATGACTAGATAAAGGCTGGGATGGGATCCTTGTGAGCTGCTCACAGGTAGAGGTGACAGGACAAGGACACAGACTGATGACAGGTGTCCTTTAAGGTTTGTCTCACAAATTCCACTTATTTCCTATCCATAGGTCAGGCAAAGGTGTTTCCAACTACTAGGACACCCAGAGATCCATAAGCGCACGTTTTCAGCAATACATCTGTTTTTTTGCATACAAGCGAACCACCAAAATGCGATTATTTCAACCTACACGCCCAACTCCACACCAAGTACAGAGCACAGCATAAGAAGTCGTCTGCACTAGCTATAGCCTGTGAATATCCAGGCCTAAAAGTTTGCAGACTACAGAGCAATTCTAACGTATCCAGTGGCGCCTGAGTGGTGGGCACTTCATCATACGAAATCCCATGAGCAATCTAATTGCGCCATATGTAGATTTGGTGCTATGTTGGCGATTTTGGTACTAAATCGAAGCTGATTAGCTTTGGGCTAATCCTATAAACAATAGGAAATGTAACAAGATGGATTGGACCTTTCTATAAAACTGTGTTTTAGGGACTAGAGGGGTTTTATATACCAATTCCTACTAAAACAACTGGTTTGGACTTAATTGAATCTAATGAAAAATTGACAAAGCTTTAATGAAGCATATCTTGCGTCACTTGTCTCTATGCAAGACTGCTGCTCCTTTACATCTGGCATGCAAATGCATGTGTAAGGCACCACTTCTGTGTGCACTATAGGTCTAAGAGTGAAATTATTCTATGAATGCAGGATATTATGGAAGGAGGGAAGCAGAGTGCCTTTTTGGAAACCTGCATAACTAGACCACAGAGAGAAGACCACATGCATCAATGGTCTTTTCTCATTTGAGTGTTAAGGTGATGCATGGGATCCCCATTTTTCATATAGGTGGAGTAGAATTGCATCTACCGTTCATAATTGGCATGTACTTTTGACATTTCATAAATGTCTTAAAGAATAATACCACTTAGGAAATCTATCACCAAAGTACAGTAAATTAAGTAAGCATATCACTTAATGTCACTTATCTCAATCCCAGCGCTGGTCTTTTTAATCTTGACACACCATGATCGCCTGAAAAACATATGATGTGCTAATTATTCATACCTCCTGCAAGACATCACCTCACTCTCCAGCATGGGAGAGTAGGTAGCGATAGGCATGAATAATTAGCAGCCCCAGAGCCCGCCCCTCGGGCTTCTTTTTGCAAATTTTATTCAGGCGATCCTGGAGTGTAAAGATAAAGACGACCAGCATCGTAATCGTTATGCAGAGGACAATAGGTGAACATGTGTAATTTTATTGTACTTTAATGGTTGATTTCCTTTTAAGGTTTTTTTTTTCAGATTTTGGACATTGTGAGAACATTGGGCTTGGACCAGAAAAGGCTGTGCGACCTTTATTAAGCCCTGTTAATCTGTTTTTTTGTCTTTGGTATAGCCCATGTACACACACATTTCATTTACATAACATTTGGGAATGCATAAAGTAAACAATTTATAGAGGAACCAAGCATAAAATTCTATAAACTACAGTATATGATGGATAGATAGCAATTTTATAGATAATTTGTTTATTAATGAGTTTTTTTGTAAAACACAGAATAATTGAGCTATTGAGAGTATACGGAAATTCCTTGTGTAAGCCATATTAGCATAGTTTTTCCTTCCAACCTAAGACATGGCTGATGCTGTATCCTTTAACAAATGCCTGCTTTCTACAAACTCTTATATATTATTGACACCTAAAATCAGTGAGCATTTCGGGTCTACAGTGTTGACACTGTACTTGCAGGTCCTTGTGCAACCACTCATGTTGAACGATATTGAGCTATTTGGTAGTCATTGATAACCACCCATACTGTATATCACTGTTTCTCCAGCTTATCTCCAGGTTGAATTTATGTGAGGTCGAGTGTAGTTTGTTTCCATTAAATCATAGCAGGGCTTTACTTTTTAGCTCATGAATGGCTTCTTCAACCTAATAAAGAAATGTGTGAAGTGAATTATCTAGTCAAAAGCTGCCATACATGGTAGATTAATAGCAGGACCAACCAACTAATGTGTACAAGATCTCGACACTCCTTAGACACCAGTTGAATTTCATCATACCCAACCTGTTTAATCTAAATTCCCACGATGCGCGGCGACCTCCTGCTCCTCTTTCGGGATGCCGCCAGAACATGTGTGTCTATGGCAGCCGCCGCTACCGCGCGACAAGCGGTATAAATATCGGAGCACTGAGTGGGCGATTGCGGGCAATGGGACCGCCCGAATCGCCACACTTGGTGGGGGCCCATTTAAGGGGGCGAAGTGGTGGGGGCCCCGGGGCACTCGCCCCGTGCGCCCCCCCTTTAATCCGGCTCTGCTAGCAATGCTTTATTATACATTAGACACAGACATGAGCAGGGGGAGGAGAGGACAGGGGTAACAGGGGTGACATCACTGCCTCTGACCATGTGACCAGCCTCATTTGCATAATAATAAAAATAAATGATGATTTTGCAATGATTAATGTATGAATTGACTAGATAAAGGCTGGGATGGGATCCTTGTGAGCTGCTCCAACAGGTAGAGGTGACAGGATTAGTGACAGAGACCTGATGACAGGTGTCCTTTAAGTTTGTTGTTGGGGGCTGTTGAGAGCGATAGATCTAGAATTCCTGCAAGCGGGTTAGACATGGGCCTTAAACTAGTACCCTTACGTCCAGATTGCGCACTAAGTGTGTGCTTTGATTTCGATCCTGGCGGATCACGTTAGATGGCTAAAGAGGTTTGTAAAAGCAACTGTCCGAATCAGGCCTCAGTGAATGAAACCTTCAAGTTAGTAGCTCCCTGTGGACTTATCCTTGTATGTAAATTTTCTTTATCTGTCGACCCCAGTTTGAACAATTGAATCGTAAGCCTTAGAAACCTTAACTTGAAAAACTGCGCTTCTAATGCAACACTACTGGCGAAGGAGAGGATTGCGAGTTCAGGCTCTATCTTATAAATGATCCTTATTGTGTAATTTCAGATGACAGATCATTTTAACGCGTGATCCCAAAACTTTGTCCCCAAGGTTTGCACAGGCGTTCCCACGAACTCAGAGAAGTGGTCCTACCTTCATTTTGCCAGGACCCAGAATCCAAGAAGCCGCTAGGAAATCAGCTGGCATGCCCTGGATGTGTAAGAGCAGGACTAGTACTCAGGTACATAGAGAGTCTCTAAGAGCTGGCGGAATGACTATAAGTATTCTTCGTCCTAATTTCCAAGGCAAAATAAGCACAAAAGGGAGAAGCATCTCAAAACGTCTGTCCAGATAGGATAAAAACCCATCATCAAAGAGGCTATGAGTTCTCTGAATCATGGCGTGGTCGCGCCAGATGTAAGATCCATAAAGAGCACATTCCGCACGACGAAGAGCGATGGCTAAGCCTCCGGGCGAAAGAAGAGGAGACAAATTGGGAGAGATATGTAAAGCGGCCTACTGGTCATCTTCACTACCTTAAGATAAAACATTAACAGAACTGGACATTCCGAATACATGGACCTTCCTCGGAGAAAGATAACTCAGGGCCGTATAAGTCCTCCCTTAAAAAATAATTCAATCTGGTATAGTCTCAGGTGGGCCGTAATGGGGACGTGTAAGGGAAAAAGTGAATAGTCTTACCGGTAATCATTTCCTTAGTCCACATGACGGCCCATATATTTTTTACCACATAAGGGTATGTGAATTTGAAATTTAGTTTCGTATTTCAAATCTGCTTGATTTAATTGATTTGAGCAGTATTAACAGGCAATTAAAGCGGTTGCATACAAGCAGGTGTTGTAGGTATTTTGGAGACTACTGGAGTTGGATGCCGCGGGTGGGGGCACCTGTTAACTTCTCTGCTTCAGCTGTCCCTACAGCGGTCAAGGGGGTCATTCCTGCCCAAGTGGCCGTCATGGGTGGCCTTAAGGAAGGTAATTTACCGGTAAGGGTGGGTAAGACTAGATTCAGGCTGTTTTTTGTCGCTATTATTTTTATCACTATAAACAACAGGAGGGATGTTCAATTAAACCATCGATACAAGTGCAGAGTCGTTAAAAAGGCATGGGGCGTGCTCGTTGCTCTGGGCAAATGACCACAGATTGCCTCTGAGGTTTCTTCTATTGTGCACGCAGTCAGTCGAACCTATTGACACGTGCTACGGAGGCATGCACAATCCATATGTAAATTAAAGGTTTTTTATTTACCAAGTTTGGAAATTGCAAGTGTTGTTAAGCAGATCTCTATGAAGCTATTCTCAGAGATAGCTGAAAGTGCAGATTTCCCAACTGGCTGAGATAATTAAAAACTATAACTCTAACTAGGAGGGAGTGCTGCTTCCCTATCTTGGAATGGATTAACGAGCACCTGTGGGACAGGAGTCCCTTGAAGCCTGCACACCGCATGGATGCAAAAGTGCTGGTTGCCACAGGGCTGACTCCAGTAAACCTATTTCGCTTGTTACCTTAACATCTATATGGATGCCCCTGCACCTGATACTATCCTAGGACATGTTTTCCTAGATTCCCAGAGCGTTCCCTTGGTGTGACTATTAAACACCTATGCCCAAATAGAATTAGCCAGGTTGCAGTTTGTAACTTAACTACACTTTCATGTGAGTTGCATGATAGTTTAGTAGGACAGTGCAATGTACGCATAAAGGACCCCTCGCCGTAGACATTGTCCTATTGAGTTGGTCATAGACTACAGATTTGTTTGTAGTCCTGTATATTACATGACCTCATACCCAAATCAAGACCAATGAAAGGTTGGTTAGCCATAGTGGTATATTAAAGTTCCCGGCCAGTCACTGCTCTTAGTAAATTATGTCACCTGCTGGGTGCTGGGTTTACGCCTTGCTTCACTACTGGGCTTACAATCGAGAAAACACAAGGGAGACCACTTGGTTCTATAGTCACTGCTGCAGCACAGGCAGGGGTTATTGAATGGCCGAGATGATAAAAGAAATGAAAGAAACCTTGTAAAGGCTGGATAAGATAAACAGTGTGATTTTGCTTGCTTCCTTTAGCTATTCTACTACGTGATGTCTGTCCGTAGAAATTGCCATTGTTTATCAACTAGTGTTTGTAATCCAAACCACTGATAAGGATTATGAATTTCACTCTCAGTTTTGTTCCATGCTTGGTGATGGCTTGCGTATGAACATTGGGGTATACCAATTCCACTGTTGCTAAGCTAGAGACATGGTATCAGAAACATGCTGACATACGGTTGTTACCTTCCCCAGCTGTATAAACTATGTATGCTGTGAAGCGCTTGTGACAGCCTCCCATCTCATGGTATTCTTTCATTTACGGACTTGTTTATCAGTGCCCAAACTGTTCTGCAATCATCACAAGCCTTTCGATCACCAAACAGTTAACTTAGGTAGTCACGGACAGTGTGGATGATAACTAGAAGGTGCAGAAGTTGAGTGACTTATGTTGAAGATGTTTTTCCAGCGGCCGAGAAGATTCGCCACTGTTGTTGTACATGAAGATAGTAAGCAAAATCCTGTTTTAATAGATAATGTCCTATTGTATCTATACCTATATTTATGAGAAGTGAGACAAAAAACCTTCACTCTAGAATTCTGGGGCTATAATATCAGACTGATGTCTTCATTGTGTTTTATTCAATTTTACAGGGCTCTACGACTTAGCTGTCCACGGTAGGGGGCAGATTTACTTACCTGTCGTCCATTGCTGATCTCAGCGGCTCGGTTCTCTGCGCTGTGTATCGGGTACCACGGGCGGGATTTAATAATGGAGTTAGTCTCCGCCGTCCACCAGACTGATGAAAAAGCATTGACCACGCGGGAGTTACGCTGGTCTCGGGATGAGTGAAGGAAGGCGGTATCCTGAATGAGCGACCGCCAGACATTTTCACGTTCTTAAATGCGGGTTTTTCTGGAATAGGTGGTTGGTTTTCTTGTTGGCCACGCCCCCCGATTCCAATCGACGCATGCCTGGCGCCGCCATGCGTCACAATCCATTCGCTGGTGCGCCAAAAATTCCGGGGTGCAATCAATGGGTATCAATGGCGACAAAATCGGAATATTCGGGTTACACGTGCAGGGACAAACGTTTAGAATCGGGCCTTTAGTAAGTGAGCCGACCATAGTGTCTGCGCTATTTACTTCGCACCTTAGCTGATGTCTTTGGCAAGAGTCTGAAGATAAATGTTTGCATCTCCGGTGTATAGAGTCTTTGTCTTACATCCATATTTTAAAATCGTGTAGTATATCGTTTCCATCATTTGTTGTTAAAAATGTGTGTGTGGGATATAGGATACCTGAACCGTTAAGGCGTCTTTTTCTGGACTTCTTATGCATATGCTTTGGGGGTGGGTGAGGAACTGAAGTGTACATAGATAAGACAGAGGCGATTGACATATCACTTCTACAGCTCTGTTCAAGACATTCATGTTAGTTGGGGTTCTTTTTCTTTACAATTCTCATGAGCACGCATAATCAGAATGATAGTTAGCTACAATTCCATGGAGTATACTTGTTCTTACGTAAGATGACTTGATCAACTCCTGGCATTTGTTGTACGTGAATATTTGCATTCTCCATTAAAAGGACAACTATCAGAAGAGAATGTATTTTTATGCTGGGTCCAGTTCTACTAGAGCTCTGCAAGGATGGCTCAACAATAGTTCTGTTGTTAGCATCTGCACACTTCAATCTGAATAAAAGTGTATTATCATGTACTTAGGACTCCCTGCGCATGGCCGTACCGCACGAGTTCTGGGATCGGGGGCTGGTCAATGGGCCATGAGACATATCGTTGCCTCCAACTCTCCCGCTTCCTTAGGGATGTCTCTCCCCTGCTCACTCCCCCTGTCTCATCAGCAACAAGGGAAAAGGGACTATGGCATTTGGAGCTGCCTCGCGACTGGAGGTGCGATACGCGTGAGCTAAGTTAAGGGTCTCACTATTGCTTTATAGAAATATTGACAACCATCAGATTGCAAACAAAACCATTTTTAAATCCTCATTGCAGACCGAGTTGTTTGAACCCATCCCAATTAAAAAAACATCCTCGGTGACCAGGTTTCCCTGTCAGTGAGTATATCTGGACCTGATCCAAATTGCAGGATGACATTTCATTGCCCTGTCTTGTCATATCATAGTGATTGTGCCCCGAGGACGGGGGAAAGTGGGTTGGAGGCATGGTCTCTCTCACCGCCATTTAAGTCCCATGGGACTGTATGACAGTACACACCAGTGATGCTGTCCCTTATAAGTGTGTTGAAATAGCGGAAGGGGTGACTGCTTATAATACAGCAGTCCCTACCAGAGCCTCTGAGCCTTCCACTACAGTGCTAAGTTACACAGTCCATACTGGGTACGAGCACCAAATAATTATTAGTGTTCTAACCTTTGGGTTAGTACACATGGAGAGACCCTTTTAGTGAGCCTCATTTACAAACAAAACATGTTCTGGTTGTCCTATCTCTGCCTGTATATGCAGCTCCATTACATTTTCTAAGGTGTATCAGAAATGGTAAAATAGATGGGAGTGATGTGCTTGTGCTGTTTGTTTGTATTGCGGGGCACTGAAAAATGGGTGGACACATTGTCGACACCTCCTGACATGTTCACTTGTTCTCAAAAGTGGAAAATGTTAATGCCATCTTCACAATAGGACTGTGATTGCCTCGTACTGTTCGATTTTCACATAAACCCGGTTACATATACAGCTAATCGGATTTGATAGTTTTGAACTTGCATGGTAAATTAAGTGGAGAAGCAAAAACAGCGCAGGACCAACCCCTGGTGGGCCTTTACTAGTAGATCATGTTCTGTTAGATATTTTGGGTTTTTTGTTGCTGTGTCACAGGACACCTGGTGAACCACGGCTGAACGATTCCAGTTCTTTCTACAGTAAAGGAATGTCATGAGTACTTTGGGGGTTTTAGGAGTGTTTTAGATGGAGGTGACTGTTGTGTGTGTGTTAGAAGTACAAAATTCTTATATTTAACCCGTTAGGGACCTCAATCCATTGCTATGTTTCTCATACGGTAGTGCAGGAATCTGCATGTAATCATCATTTTGAAAGGCATGAAATTCTTGCTACTGTCTTATGTTAATAGGTACAGTTTTTGCCCAGAAAATTGACTTATAATCCATAATGATTCTTAAGGTTTAAGCAACTGCATTGCGTTGATGCTGAGAATTGTCAAAAAATGTGAGTCAGGGGCCTATTTCTTTCACAAAACAGCTATGAGAATGCTCCATAGAGCCTATAGTATTAACTAATGACTTGTTTTAGCTAAATTTTCCTGATCCGCTTCTAACTCTTGCTATAGCGCAATTCTCGTAAGGAGTTTGTCTGCTCGCAGATTAATGCATTTACGCATGTATGGTCCACAATGAACTTCGAAGGTCTGTCATCTAGATGTACCATAAATACTATGACTAAATCTATGGGATGGAGAAGTCAATGGCATCTTGATATATTTCAGACAGATTTGTTATACAGCGAGGACTGGATGAAAGGCTGAAAATGAAAGTTTTGGGCAATAACTAGCACAGATCAGGATGTGGAGTTGGCTCAAATCCATTGGTGATAGAGGACCTCTACATGCATTCTTGACAGCAATGACATCAGAGGACTCAATGACATCTTATAAGCGTCCCGTCTTTACATAGCAGATATGAACCAGATGTCTGATGGCTTGAGTAATCTACCAGTTAATTTGGAGGATAGTGAACGTAAGTAGCTGACAAAGAAGTCAAGTTTGGCCGTGCATTGTGATTTTAATTTTTCTAGTGTAATGGCTTTTTTTCTATTACAGTTCATTACAAAAGGAGACGGGAATTGAAATGCCGGATATTAAAGAGTCAGGGCCGTTGTAAGGGCAGGGGTAAGAAAGGCACAAGAGTGAAGTGAACATGGAGGTGGGCTAAGTAGAACTGACGACGACGGAACAGAGGTTGGTGTAAGCGGATGGTTATAATCACGAGACACGTGAGAAGGACTTGCCCACTGCTTTATAAGGAATAAGCGTTTTTTGTTTATAAACGAAACAACAACTTAATGTAACACTATTTAGTTATAAGATACAGATTATATCAGCAAAAAGATACTATACACATACCTTCTCGTTAATAAAAGGAAATTATAAATACTATATACCATGCCCCATATAACAGGAATAAATATAACTACCTATCATATTCAGCCACGCCACCCCCCCCGAATACAGCCAGTCACCCCAGTATCTAGACACCGAAAGCCCACTCCCCTGCAGTATTATGGCAGCAGCACCGCTCCAGTCAACCAGTCCCCCTGTCTATTGCAAGCTCATTCCCCAGCTATCACGCCCAGTCTACAGCCAGCCCACCCCCAGGAAACTGACCAGCCACGCCCCCCGATTTTATAGCCACAGACAATGGCCCTCCTCTGACAGCCGCACCGTATACAGCCAATGGCCCCCCCAGTATCACCTCCACCCAATATAAAGCAGTGACCCCCAGTTATAGCAACCGCCATGTCCCCCTGTTTTAGACACATGTGCCCAGCCTCCAAACAGACTCTCCTCCCAGCTATATAGACTAGCCGTATACCCTAGGATTCTCACCGCAGTATCTGTATGCCATCCAGCCCCCCATGTTTGTGGCCTGCCCCCACCCCTGTAACAGCTCCTGACGACCCCCTCAGTTTACAGCCAGACAGCCCCCTTAGGTAACCGCACCCTCCGTTATATATACAGTCCAGGGGCCTCTTATACAGTCGTGGAAACCACACACACAAACCATGAAACGCACCATTTACGGCGTCACTGGCCGGACAGAGTGGATAAATTAGCGGAGCTTGGGGGAACACACAGAAAGACGTGTAGTTGCATGGTTTATTTTTTTTCGTCGACCGGCCTCTGCAGCCGGAACAGGCCCCAGACTGATATATGGCACGGTAGTCACCCTGAGGTACAAGGACAATCTCTAGGTCGGGACTGCCTGTACTAGATCAGGGTCAGACTGGATCCAATTATAGAGGGGCTGTGATTTGGGGGTCTGACAAAATGGGGGTAATGGAGGTGGGGGCCCACATTATTGGGGGTGTATATGAGAAGGTGGCAACAAATTTATGGGGGGGAGGGGGATTGAGAGATCGACCCACAATGGGCTGGGATTGAGACGCCACCATATGAGGGGGATGATGAAAAAAGAGGCACAGGCTGTAGACAAATAGAGAGAAGAGGGTGTATTAGAGGAGGGGGCTCAAGTCATAGAGGTGTGAGGAAGGAGAGGTGACCGAGAAACACAGGAGGAAGAGTATGGAGATAAGTGGCCACAACATAGATGACGGTGAAGGTGATGCGAGCAGAAAGTATGGGATGGGATGATATTTTTGCGCTTTTTCTTGTAAGATATATGAGGAGGAGTCGGGAGGGGAGCCACGAATGGAAGGGGGGATAGTGGTCAACAATTGGAGTCTGACGGGCACAGATGTGGTAATGTAATGCTTGTTAATGACAGGGGTACCTTATTATCCATGTTCCAAGAATTGTAGGCAGCATGTGAGAACTCCTCCTCAATGCAGGACTGCTCCCGGAGTGATTATGATGGTTCAGGAACTACAATCGTTGTTGTAGTGTAAGTAGCAACAAAACCCATTACTAAGTCAAATCACAAGACACAGACTCGATCAAACCAATTGCGTACCTGCAGGAGATTCTCTAGAGCTTACTAAAATGCTTTTTAAATTCTCCAATTTGATCAAATATGTGAACTAATGGGTTAAGTGTATTACACATTCATGAGTTTTTATTGAGTTTTAAAACGCATGCAAATCAAGATTGGAAAAACAACACGCAAAATTACATCCGTGTTTTACTAATTACATATGATGGTTGTTTGGGAGGCTTTTTGGCCCACGATGCATTTTCTGTGCTTTCAAACGCAATTAAAAAGCATCTTGTCAAACAGGCCTAAGAAGATACAAGTAATATTTCCATCGGGTAGGGGGTCCATCATCGAACGTGGACCTAGGCCTCCCAGTCCACACTGATGACATCAGTGGATAATCACCAACAGGCTGCCACGTTTTGTATTTTTTGACCATGCAAACCTTTTTGATACCAAAATGTAAAAAAAGACATATGTTTACCATAGGGAAGGGTTTGGGTGGTTTTGATGTCAGAACCAAAGAGCAGAAAAAAAAATATCTTCAGATTCATACATATACAGAACTTTCTCATTTCTACATAACACAATAGATTATGCTTCACTGTTCTTTCTCGTTCTAGACCTTGAACATGCTTTTTGAAGCAGGCACGAGATAACGGAAGCGCATTCTCATCCTTCATGCCTCAATGCTAATAAATACAAAAATTCCCTCTTAAATAACCATTTTCCAACTTCGATGGTTATCATGCTGGTTGGGTCAGGACTTTTAATTTTTTTGCATACAGCACTTGTGTCATCCTGTAATTTGATGCAGTATACACCAATGGTAAACACCTGAAGAAACGCATTGCACACTAGTGATATGGATGCGGGAACAGAGTAGAACAGTGAGTTATGTTGCTTGCAGAGCAACATTAAGATATAGGGACATAAATAGCAGCATTCTATTAAAGATTAATTTCAACCTAAAAGAAGAGCGATCTTAAAGGACAATTGGGAGAGAATAGGATCAGCAAAATTTCCTACGTATAAGGACAGTGTTGTTAAATAACTCAAGCTATTTTTGTTCCGTATATGTACTCGAGACATGAAGCCGACCGATATAAGCCGAGCCCATAATTTTTAACAACAAAAACTGGGTGAAAAACTACTACTCGAGTATAAGCCGAGGGGTTGGGAAATGCCATGGGTGTACCCCCATCCAGCCTCAGCCCGTGCATACAGCCTGCCAGCTCCCCAGTAGATTACACCAGCCCCCATAGTATCAGCCCAGCCCCCAGTAGTATTTACAGTCTGCCAGCCCCCAGTAGTAGTATACAGTCGCCAGCCCCCACGTAGTTACAGCATGCGCAGACCCCCAGTAGTATACAGCCGCCAGCCCCCTAGACTAGTAGTACAAGCCTGCCAGCCCAGTAGTATACAGCCTGAGCCTGTATGCAGCCCCCATGTAGTATTACAGCCTAGTGTATTTAGCGCCCAGGTTGCAGTAGTATATCAGCAGCCCCTATAGAGCTAGTTATACAGCACAGCCCCTATAGTATTACAAGCCTAGCTCCCCGCCCTAGAAGGCCCCCGTAGTATACAGCAAGCCCAAGTAGATGACATGGGACACGTTAAGCCGTGCCACATCGGGGAGCAGCGCGGACGTCGGAGGGTGACGTATTTAAGGTTTATTTTTTTTACACGTGGGTAATCTTTTTTATAATGAGCGTATGATAAGCCGGAGGGGACAGTTGTTCACACATTTCTTGTGCTGAAAAAATCGGGCTTATACACGTTAAGTAGTGTACCGTTATAAGTACGTATAGGAATGAAATTACAATCAGAATCCAGGCACTGTGACTGTGGTATGCCTTCTAGATATTGCTTCTAAATCAGAATTTTAAAATTACGCACAACCCCCAAATATGGACGGTTTTCTATCAACAGTGCTGGAGATCATGCTTGACTTTTGATAGTAGGGTTTCCTTTAAAGGCACCGGTCATAGGTCTCTGTAACTAATTTGTACCATAACTGTTGCTAGCAGATCTCACAAGAATTCCATACAAGCGCTTTATTCTATTTGTTAGATCATAATTAATCATTGTGAAATCATAATTCTTTTATGTAAATGAGGCTGGTAAATGAAGGAGAAAGTAGATGTCACCCATTGTTACGCCTTCCCTCTGTCTCACCTTGCTCATGGTTGGTGTCAATATAGTACAGCATTGATAGGTTTGCTTCTTTATTGCGATGCCTGTGGAGACACCGACATTCGCTACAATTGACACTGCCATGCTGGGTTTCCAAATACACATGGACCTGCATCATGTAGCACTTGAATCTCATACACACAGGCTGCAAGGGGACATAGAGGAGCCAGCACTGTTCACATACATTTTAGAGGAGATGTTGAAGTTTGATTTAAACATGGGGCCCATGGTAAACATAAGTTCCATTTAGCGAGTTGTGGGTTTCGGTAGGAAGAAGTGGTGGCAATGATAGCATGTTTGCATCTGTAAAGAGCTAGAATACGAGCAACTTAAAACTGCCACTACAACAGTCTGAACGTTGAAGAAGCCAACATATAGGACATGCTTCACATCTTAAAACGATTGGAAAATTGGTTGTTCGATATACAAACAGTTAAGTGGACAAATGGTTAACAGGGTGGGAAAGGGATTAGCTCTCTTAGTTCTGGCCCACATGTGCTTAGGAAGGTTAAATATAATTGCAGCAGTAGTAAAGTCCAATAAAATCTGGGTTAGCCATGTCTTCCTGGGGAAGATTATGTATATGAATATTTAATCTCTTTCATGGATTTTTTGTGGATTATCTGTCTCATAAATACTGAAATGGCTGGTTACCCCTTTCTATCCAATGGAGTGCTATTAGGACCATGAAGAGTACTCCTCTGTACTCTGCATGACAGTCTCATTATCCAAACATACATAAAATGTTTAAAGGCTTCTACTACCAGGATGATGTGAGCGTTATCAAATTAGCACTAAGGTGGCTCCAGCTCTAGTAGGTGTCAATGGCTGGAGCTCCTAAGGCCATTGCATAAAGCTTGCATCTGGTGGTGATAGTCCTTTAAGTCCACGTCAAGCGAGTTTTTTATGCTGCTGTATATATCACAAATGGTAGCTTGACCTTGGTAAGTAAATGAGCGCTCACACATGGAATTTCCACTTACGAAGATGACAACAATTAAACATATGAATTTATTTTAAATTTTATTAGCTTCTCATATTCATCATTGTAATATGATTTATTTTATGTCTTCAGCATATTATATTATGATTATTATGATCATCCTTTATACTGACGATTAATATGTGTTTTATAGGAAGATGTACCAAGGCCCCAGGACATAAAATTATCTTCGGACAGTGTAACAGTCTCGAATGGAGATAACATCAAACAACAAATACAAGAAATCAAAACGGGATTCTATTATACAAGGACGCCATCACTGCCTATTCAACAGAAGATGATATTCTGGAAGAAAAGTAAAAGGGAAGATGAATGGTGTGATACTCGCACCATTTTACACATCTAGGATACTTCGCACTTACAATCGCTAAGGAGTTAGACAGGTTAACTTATGATACATTCAGCATTGCAGCATACTGAACAGATATACTTGTTTTTTCTTTGATAATAAACATACAGATTTTACATATAACTTTTTATCACTTATATAAATCAATTATATCAATCATATATTCGCTATTCACAAAATAATTGTCTTGTTTGTAACCTGGCATCACATCTTTTTTCATCCAATATATTCTCGTTATAAAGGGAGGCCACCATAATGTTATCAAAAAGAATAATTTTCTATTTTACAATACGCCTAAAAACATAGACACATCTAGATGCATTACTCATTGTGTAACAAAGTCTGACTACTACAGTTCGAATTTTCATATAGTCTTATGTTTGTTAAATATCATAACAATATTAGCACAGCTCACTCTTCAGTCAGTATTACTAGTCCAGAGATAGATATGTACAGTGATGTAAGTACTGCGTCTTCCCCCTCGCCCCCGAGCGTTTGCTTTAGCTTCTTCAGGAGGCTCTCTCCCTGTTGCTTCACGCAATTGTCTATACAAATGGGATCACTGTGAGATGTGATGTGCGTAACCCACATATGGGTTACTTCAAGTCATCGATAACGACCAGCATAAATCTAGCAATAGATCACTTTTACCGTCGACCGTGCCGGGCTGTCCGTGACATGAATACCCAGACTCAATTGTAATATGCTAGTTTGAAGATAGGGAGAGTTATATGTTGCTTCTTAAAACGGTGAACTTTCATTCCCCATTCAATAAACAGGTCAGCACCTGATCGTGCTGTTGGATAGAACCATGGCTAGTGGATTTCTATGACTGACAATATAGTCTAGAACATATGCTAAGGCATTAAGTTCAACATGTCTCATGGTTTTTTTTGCTGTATAATGTTACTTTTCCGTTCTCGATTTTTTTTTTCCAAATTTCCTTTGGACATTTTCTTATAGTACGGTGGATAGAGTCGGGACCTGTACATACAAGTGGAGAGTTAAACAAAAAGCATATCATTAGTGTTCCCAAACCAAGCACCCCTGCATTTTTTGACAGGCATTAACAATATCACTGACCCACTACGACGAGTGATAACAATCGCTCAATGGAAAAGAGAGGTGTGCGCAGTGTTCCAAAAAGGTTGTGTCAATGGGGGCATTTTATATCATCATTTATATAAGGGACAGGGCGACGAGTAGGTCTACCTATTTCTAAAATATTCTGTCAATTTAGTAAAATTTGGTATCCACGTGTACTTATTTTAGTCAGCTTTGGAGCAGCAACCAGTTCAACAGTTACTTGGATACCCGGAAAGGATTAAGAAGAAATGTTATGGAGTGTCAACACAAATTACAGTCACAGTGGACAGGTCTTTTGATCCAACGACTGTAGATTTGGCTTTGCACAGGAGCTAAGGTATGTTTACAGAAGTTACTATGTCAAAACAAACCGTCTGGCATAGCCAGTGACACAAATATTATTTGAAAAGCATGCGACCAGATCATGGCGCATTCATCTGCAGATGAATTATAAATGATGACGTAACTTCTTAGAATGGTAGGGAAGTGGTAGGAAGTGGGAATTGTGAAAATAGGGTATGCAGAAACAATTTATCAAGAAACTGACCACGCAGAATGTGCTAGTATATGATTTAATCTTTCATTGAGTTCGCTGTACAGCCACTCGAATAGGGGATGGTCTACTGAAACCTCCCATCAGTAGTGGAGTATAAATTAAGCAGTTTGAGGGGGGTAGCTAGGGCCCAAACCTTTTAGGGGGACCATAGCCATCCAAACCACCCACCAACTGTATACTAAGAAAAGGACCTTTTCACCCAATGAAATCTCAATAAATTGTTCCTGCCCTCAATACACAGGTGGGAGAATATTGGGAGCTAAAAAACTAGTGTAAGGCACCTTCCACATAGCGAGTGTGATGCGATGATCGCAGACAACTCGCCAACGCAAGATGCCGGGAACGCACGGCCGAACGCTGCACCGCGGGGAGTGAACTGAATGCGGAGGTTCCACTCCCGCGGGCAGGGTTCGGGCCGGCGTTCCGGCAGCTGCGTTGAGCAGTGTGATGCGAGTCATCGCATACACTCGCTAGTGATGGAAGGGGCCCTTAAAGGTACGCAGAAGAATCACCAGATGGGCTTCTATCAAAAGTAACAAAGACTTGGAGTTGTTTGTGAGGGGAAATGGCCTCCTCTGTTTTAAACTTCATAAACATAAGAACAGGATTTATAAGTTTGTGATGCAATAACATGTTCTTTTGTATATGGCCCAATCCTATCATAAGGACTGAAAAGGTGTGAGGCGGGGGTTGAATGAACAGACAGATTTGATCTAAAAGTGGCGTTTTTGGGAGTGGATTTCTCAATGCATGTCGGAAAAGTCTTCTGGCATTGTTCTCAGCATTGATCACTTATTTGATTACTCTCGTATAAGGAGAGAAGTCATGTAGCATTAAAATGAGAGAGAGAATATAAGATGTAGAGTTTGTAAACATTGGGGGGAATAATCATTTTCAATTTTCTGTACTTTAAAAATGCCATGATAGCTGGCAGTGAAGCATAAAAACAAAAAGTCTAGTGAAAAAGAATAGAAATGAGTTTCCTCTTTTTATTGCCCTGTATAATTTTCCTTTGCATGCATGCTACACGTGTTTTCCATGGGATGGGGCTGGCTGTAATACTATATGGGGCTGGCTGTAATACTATATGGGGCTGGCTGTAATACTATATGGGGCTGGCTGTAATACTATATGGGGCTGGCTGTAATACTATATGGGGCTGGCTGTAATACTATATGGGGCTGGCTGTAATACTATATGGGGCTGGCTGTAATACTATATGGGGCTGGCTGTAATACTATATGGGGCTGGCTGTAATACTATATGGGGCTGGCTGTAATACTATATGGGGCTGGCTGTAATACTATATGTGCATGGCTGTATACTATATGTGCATGGCTGCATACTACAGGGGGCGGGCTGGCTGCATACTACAGGGGGCGATCATTGTCATTTATGTGATTGCTGTTTATTGTACTCATTTATATCTAACCTATTACTATGCTTTCTAATACCCCAGCGGAGAAGCTGAAGAATCACTGGGACAGTACGGTACATGGTGTAGAGATGCGCCAGACACAGCTGCAAGACATGCTGGCTGACAGCATCAAATGGGATGAGTTAAGGAAGGAGATACAAAGTGTTCTGGACCAGACCGACTTCCGTGTCTACACCCTCACTCAGACATCCAAAGACACACTTGTCAAACAGATTTCAGAGAACAAGGTGAATACACCCTCTTCTTATCTCTACTCTCCTTATCATTATCGCTTCCTATTTTCTCCTCCTTTCTCCTCCTCCAATATCCCTTCTTCTGCTATGACTTATGACCCATTCTATTTTTATCTTTTTATTCTCCTGTTTATCTTATTTGAACTACCGTATATACTCGAGTATAAGCCGACCCGAGTATAAGCCGAGACCCCTAATTTTACCACCAAAAACTGGAAAAACCTATTGACTCGAGTATAAGCCGAGGGTGTAGTATACAGCTAGCCAGCCCCCTGTAGTATACAGCCAGCCGTAAAACACGGCTGGAGCAAACAGCCTTTCCCCTGCCCTGTCAGCTTGTAGCATTACTAAGCCCCACATACTTTAGTAAATGTCATCAAACAAACCCACCTCCACCCCCCATGTCCTCGTAGGGCAGGCGTCAGAGAAATCTTCACAATGGTTTACTATCTGAACTAATGAACACATAACACCTTGTTTTTATTTTCGCTGCCTCCTCCATGCCAAAAGATAACTTAGAAAATTGCAAATGAAGTTGATGTGTATTAGGGGGTGTTGTTATAGAGCAATCATGTTTCTAGCTTCCCAGCGGTAAACAACCCCATCATATAACATAGTACAAGCCGTCCCCTACTTAAGGGACACATGACTTACAGAGACCCCTAGTTACAGACGGGGACCCTTGCCCACTGTACCTCTGGTGAAAGCTCTCTGGCGTGTTTTTTTTAATATAGTCCCAGGCTGCAATACTCAGTGTAGGTGATTTATAGCTTTATTGATAATCCTTGCTCCATTACAGCAAAAATTGTAGAAACCAATTTAACTGGGAACAAAAAAAATTGTCTTACGACAATTATTAAAATATACATTTCGACTTGCATAAAATTTCAATTAGTACAAGCCCACGGAAGGCTATCTTGTACGGTAACACGGGGACTGCCTGTAGATAGTTCAGGTAGGTAAATTGTGGTGACAGATTTCCCTGTAAGAAATAGGCATAGACCTGTGCTGATTTCAAAGTGAGCTACATTTTTATTATATCTAAATTATGTGATAACGATCGGAGTTATAGCTTGTGTTATACTACAGATTCGCATTCAGATTTCTCTTGACTTTCCGAGAAGGTTCTCTCAGCTACCCTGCTGCCTCAGAATCTGCCTTGAGCTTACTCTGGTGATCACATACAGGAAAGGGAATGCTCTTAATTACTATAGCTAAGCAACTCGTTAACCAGATAGTAAGGGTATGTATGGTCAATAGCCTATTGAAATCCAGCAAAAAAGATCATTTCAGTTGATCTAAAAGCCAAGCAGTAACCACAGCCTGTCCATAAGTTTTTTTATGTATCACACACATATGGGGTCACCGAATCGGTAACGAAAAGAATGATCACAGGAGTGGGAGGCTGAACAAAGAGGAAATTTGTGGTACATAGATCCTCCCACAGTGGCTATGGGTCCCCACCCTCCGGACTTGACACAGTGCAGGGATTGGGACCAGGAGGTGAAACATGGCTGCTAATGCTACTGCTGGGGGGCACAGTATGAAGGGGAGCTGATACTGCTGGGGGGCACAGTATGAAGGGGATCTGTCACTACTGGGGGCACAGTATGAAGGGAAGCAGCTACTATTGGAGTGGGGGGTCACAGTATGAAGGGGAGCTGATACTGCTGGGGGGCACAGTATGAAGGGGATCTGTCACTACTGGGGGCACAGTATGAAGGGATGCAGCTACTATGAGTGGGGGGGGGAAAGTTGGGGGGCAGAATGTACTGTGGGGGGGCCACGTATGAAGGGCCAGCTAATGCTTGGGGGGCACGTATCGTATGAATTTGAGCTGCTACTGTGGATGGGGACACGCAGTGAAAGGGAGCTGGTGGCAGGGACAATTGAAGAGGGTATGAATATGTGGGGCCACAATGTGGAGGGAGATGGGGGGGGGGACATTAAGCAGAAATATGATTGTGTGGGCGTGGATAAAAGGGCAGGACAAAAGGAGGGATTATGTACTTTGAGTGTTGTCGACTGTAGTATAGTGCTGACGAGATATTGAGCAACTTCCTATCAGCTGACGATCAGTTATGATAACGGGGGCAGCTAGTAAGCCTGTGATAACTTAATATTTAGCTAGCAAACTCACTGTAACTAAATCGCTGCCAGCTGATTTAAAACCAATTGCGTTCTTAATTTACTGTATGTAATGTTGGGAACTATGCATACAGGGATTATAAGGTAAGGGACATGTGCATTCTACTTTCAGAATCAAATAGAGGGATGAAGGTGAACCTAGACGATCACACGGGAAACGATAGAGAATGGCGCGTTAAGATGGAAGCAAGTCGGTGCAGAGAGTTGCACACGAGTGTTTGTAGCACTCGTACCGCTGCCAGGTCGCCATATGTCGAGTAAAAAATGAGAGAACGGGATAGACTTACTAGATAACGTATGGTAGTGAAGGCGGTGCCTAGCATCGTTGTGTCCCATAAATAATTCATTTTGTAGGAATAGATTATCTTGTCGCGTGGAATTTGAAGGTTTATAGCAACGTGGTTGTGAAAATAAGGGTTTCATCAAAGAAAAATGAATAAATTGTTGATTGAGTAGGCAAAGTTCTCTCTGAATGGTTGAGATTGGGATATGGACATGGCAATGTCGTGGAGTTGTACATTGTGCATAAATGTGTCCCTATAGTCTAGCTAAGGAATTATATTGGAGAGTTACACAAACGGTCTGCACCCAGTAATGCTAATATAACTTTAATATGTGTCTGTAATAACCTATAGTGGTGTCTAGACAACTTTTCCCACGTGTACAAAAAAGGGGACAGTGCCTTACAGTATGTGTTTTTGCCACAAATGCATTAATTGGCACGTAAACTAGACAGTAATAATAGTGGTGTAGAGTACAAACTCACAGTCTTAACATTATCCAGCAGCGAACACAGTGATAAATGGACGCGAAAAGATGGTTTAGGGTTCACTGCCCAAGGATGCTAACTTGAAATCCTTTTGTTTGTCTAGTACTTTCGAACGTTTCTTTACACTATATTCCTTTGCATAAAACTTTGTTTTTGTACAGCCTATTGGTTATTCAGTACATAGCACACAGAGAAAATAAAATAAATCTAATAGCCCTTTGTATCCTCAGCAACTAACAAATCAGAGTATATAGGTGACTGTGGTTCCCATGTATGAGCCAACTGCCTCAAGCTGTGCCAAAACTTCACGAGCAGGTCCCATCCCAGCTCATGGTTGGTGTTGAAGTCTTTTTTTTTTTGGAGGTCATGGTATCATGAAAAGTCCCTCCAATATGATGATGATAAAGGGCCACAAGAATATTGGAGCGGATGGATCATTGTTTGTGTCCTGAGAAAGAAGTACCCCTCTGGTTGGAGCCTCTTGTTACATATATAATCTTGACACATCAAATGAAGCTTCTAATCAGTAGAGATTTCACAGTGAAACACAGATTGGAGGATGGGGGGGGTAAGAACCCCAAAGACTGATACACTATATTATGTAGTTCTTGTTTTTAACATTGCACTATTTGCGTCAAGTTTTTGAAAATTAATATTAAGTTTCTGGGCTGAATATAGGGAGGGCTGAGGGGGCAGCCAGATTTGGGGATCCTAAATCTCAGACTCAATAAGGCATTATAGTGATCCCTGACCTGGGCTCATTTTTCTCTTCAATATGAGGCTGTCTCTCTAATCCAAATTTGCCAGCAGTTATTTCTACTTGACCCTCTATCCACGGAGGAAGATGCTGGATTGCTGAGGTCCCCGCATAGCACCATGGATACCAGGTAAAACGTTAAAGATGATTATGCAGGATCTAAGAGGAAACAATTTTTAGCTAAAGAGAAGGGTGTACAGTAGGTGAATAGCCGCTCTTGGGAACCTGTCACTGGATGTGTTTGTGAAAGAATGTGTGACGGACTTCGAAAGATTAAAGTTGCTGATACAATACAAATCATTCTAAAAAGACATCAATCTCAGAAGTTTCAAGTGTCGCCATAAAAGCGATTCAACAGATCGATGCAGCAAGATAGATAAATTGTATATAAACAATTGTTCTGTGAATTTGGAAAGGAGTTTTTTCTGAAACATTTAAATTTTTCCATTCTGTTGCCATAGAAAAAAGATACAATATAGCCAGGTTATCTTCTCCTCACGTCTATGCCCATGGTGTCGTTGGAACTTCTGCTGCCATTCTGTGTATTCATCCCATATGTTTTTTCATTGCTGACAGTAATAAATACCGCCAGTTCATCTCAGCAGACTACTGCACTGACTTACTCATTGTGACTGCTCTAGAACATAGTCATTACAGCAATACCCCCCCAATTGCTTTCTTATCTTTTCTTTTATTTCTCTCGAGAGGGAGCGCAGGCATGGTTCACGTCCATAATAGCCTAGATGTTTGATAGAGATCCTATCTATGTCGCCGAGATTATTCATATCCAGAACGGGCTGATGCATGTAATTTACTGGTTGTTTTATTAGAAAACAGAATGTGCAATACATGAAACCAAACAAATAACGAAATGTCACCTAGTTAATTTAAGGGAAGGCATGAGCCTTAAAAGACTTTAGAGACCTTGTATCAGAAGTTCTCTCAGATGTTATTGCCTGAAACCAACAAACCTGCTGCTGCGTAACAGGTGTCGGTTACTCAGGATAGTTACATACTAGGATGAAGGTCTGTATTGTTCTTAAGTGAATTTGTATGTAAAGCGGAACTGTATATTTTATAAGTTGTAATCTCAGCCAGAATCTTTTTTGGTCTCGGTGACAATTTTAAAAATGTTGGATTGGTATAAGAACGAGGATTAACAACTGAAGCCTAATTGCGAGACACCTTTGATAACTGTGATATCTGATTTATTGGCTAGCTCCTAAGACATTAGTAACAGCAATTACCCATACCAGAGTACCGTTTTTAACTAGAGGGCAGTTTGTAAGTCGGGCGTTCTTGTAGAGGGGACCCCTGTTTCTATAGGAAGACAAAGGGGATAATTTCTCAACTCCAGTATATAGAGTGACTATGAGAATAGGTGAGCTATATTTTGTTGCATGAACATTTATTGTAGTGGCCTTTGACACTTGATAAGTGTGGAACCTGAAATGTTATGTCTAAAGTTGATATGCAACTTGTAACGAAAAGTCTCTTAATTTAGCACTACCAGTGTTTTTCTTGTGACCCAGAGGGCTGGGAAGAGATTTGAGACTAAACTTGTGACTTTTTAAAAAAGAAGGAAATGGAAAATATGGCAAGATTCATTAATGTCGAGGACATTTTGAAAATGATGTTCCTGCAATGATAAACACCCACCACTGAGGTGCTGATGACATTTTAACAACCGCAGCTATTTATTGTGATTTTTGAGTGCAATTTTCGTGCTTTATTATTAGTTATTATTAAAGGGGTCGTCGAGTTTAAAAAAAAAATATATATATATGTGGGGAGCGGCTGACTAAATAAATAAAGCTGTACTTACTCCCGTTGCCTTCCCAAGCGTGCGTTGCCTCCGCGTCCGGGCGCATGTAAACAAACATGGCGCCGGACCAGCGCTGGATTCAGCTTCGGCGGACGTGGCCGGGTCGCCTATCGGTCCTATACACGCATTGTGTATGGGGGCCGGAAGGGGGGCCTTGTCGTGTCCGGCAGGAAGCTGAATCCAGCGTGCTCCGGCGGCCATGTTGTTTACATCCAGCGCTGGTACGGGAGGGCACCGGGAAGGTAAGTACAGATTTATTGTTTTAGTCAGCGCTTCCCGGCCACATATATTTTTTTATCAAAAACTGGGACAACCCCTTTTAATACAACATCCTATATAATCGAGTATAGCCGACCCAAGTATAAGCGAGACCCCTAATTTTACCACAAAAAATGGGAAAACCTAGACTTGAGTATTAAGCCGGAAAAGGGCTGTAGTATACAGCAGCTAGCCCCCTGTGTATACAACCAGCCAGCCCCTGTAGTATACAGCCTGTCCCAAGTAGATACAATCAGCCTGTTTCCCCAATGAAGTATACAGGCTGCCCCATGAAGATTACAGCCTGCCCCCATGAAAGTATACAGCCTGCCCCATGAAGTATACAGCCTGCCCCAAAACGTATACAGCCTGCCCCAAACGTATACAGCATGACACAATAAGATACAGCCTTACCCTCAGTATGCCTAGCGAATAAAAAAAAATAAACTTAATACTCACCCTCCGACGATACTAACCTTTGATGCTAAGTGGCGGCTCCCGGTCCTCGGCGGGCGGCTCACGGTCCTCGGCGGCGGCACCCGGTCCTCCGGAGGCTCCCCCGGGGGGGGGGGGGGGGTCCTCGGCGGTGGACTCCCGGTCCTCGGCGGATCCCGGTCATCGGCGGCAGCTCCGATCCATTGCGGGGACTTCTCTCTTCTATCTTCACGTGCTCGGCAGTCTCGTTCCATGCGACTTTGCCGACGCAATGGATCGGGAGCTGCCGCCGAGGACAGGAGCGGAGGGTGAGTATAATTTTTTTTTCTTAACTAGTGTATTTTTTTTTTAAATTAACTCGTGAAAGCGAGATTAGGTTTCAGCACATTTTTGGCTGAAAAACTCGGCTTATACACAAGTATATAGCGGTATTCTACTGGAAGAAATCTATTTCCTTCTCTTTCAATATAACTGCTTATTATGAGCAAAATTAAACACATGAATAATTGTATTAGTCTCATTGACATGGTTATAGGAAAGCTCACATAGATGGTTATAGTCATTCCCTCCCAAGAGTTTGGTTTAGGGGCTTCAAATAGATAGTTAGGGTAAAGACTCCTTGCAGGGCTGACAGGATTTTGCGGCCTATAGAGGCAATTTCTAAACACTTACTAACAACCCAGCACGCTTTACGGTTCCCCATCCAATAACATACTTAAAGGGTTGTCCACTTACAACAAATCAGCAAATAATTGATATTGTTTGTGTAATGAAAAGTTATCAATTTCCAATATGCTTCATATATCAATTCCTCACAGTTTCAGGATTCCGTCCCTGTTCATTGCTGTAATTTCAACAGGAAGATTAGTTGTTTACTTATGGGTTATCAACAGTCCACGGTAATGTGATGCCACCCAGGTGTACGGCGTTAGGATCAAGAGAGAAGAGTTGTGTGTTATTAAAGGTAACGTTAGCAGAGGAAGTTGAAAAATGAAGCTTCGTTGAAAATGGCAATAGCATGAAACACTGATACAGAAAGTATATTGGAAACTGGATAAAATTGTCATTACACCAAATTTCAATTATTGCTGGAAATTTGCTTCAAAATGACAACCCCTTTAAACTATCGTGACTATAAAGTTTATATGGTTTATATTAAATTTCCTTTTACCAGGTCATCTTGAATTGAATGGATTTACATATATAATGTGCCCTATCTTAGAGCTGTGACCAGGCCCTTGACAAAGTACCACTGGTGCTATCCTGTGGCAGTTTTCAAATGGGGATTGTTATGCTAGAGTTCATGGGTGGTTATGGTTTAGCTTGCATGGGTGATTATGGTGTAGCTCCCTGGATGATTATTATATAGAATAGCCTCCAACCTAGAGGGTTATGGTACAGTATAGCTGTCACATGATGGTTATGGCTACAGTAAGCCAATGGGATGGTTATGGTACAGTATAGCTCACATGGATGGTTATGGTAGGAATGCTCACATGATGGTTATGTATGTAATAGCTCACACGGATGGTTATGGTATGGAAATAGATCACATGGATGGTTGTGGACAGTATAGATCCACATGGATGGTTATGGTTAGTGCATGGGTCGATATGTTAGATTACATGGAGGGTATGGTATGGAAAGCTCAATTGATGGTTATGTACAGATGCTCCACATGGAGGGTTATGTATAGAAAAGCTCACATGGAGGGTTATGGAAAGTATAGCTCACATGGAGGATGATGGTATAGAATAGCGCACATGGATGGTTTAGTACAGTATAGCTCACATGGATGTCATTGTATTGATAGCTAGCATGGATTGTTATGGCTATAGCTCTATGGATGTGACACGTTTGCATGCATCTGTATGAATTGGTAGGTTGCTTTGATGGTTACTAGTCTACCGCGGTTAAGATAATATAACTTTACGATGATGATGGTGGAGGGCGACATAAAACCTTGTATGTCAGCTTACATAAATGTTTCCACCCCCGCCCTTCATAGACCTCTCAATCTCTCGCCTTTCTCCTAGCAGCCCTGCACACAGGACTATATCTGTGTCTGCGTTCTTGGTTTGCTTTTGTGTGTCAAAATGGAGATTCTTGTCTTACAGACAGGGGGAAACAGGAAAGGTGATTTCATGTATCATTGTCATGGAAATGACAGGATTTAACATTTCTTGTTGCATCCCATTCCATGATGTGTTTGATAACATCAAGAGCTCATCTTAAGCGGAAGAATGCCTGTGTGCTGGGTATATGGTGTAGTGGTACTGGGTATATACTGTTAGTGTCCTCTATGATGATGTCCTATAGAATTCACTTAATTTAAGAGGGCACAAACTAAAAGTCCTTATTTGTCACAGGGGATGGTAAATTAGGGCCTTTAACCAAAGATCATGTCATTTTGTGCTTGTGTTTCATTTTTCATCGTCACAGTAGGAGAGCTTGTTCTGTCTAGAACTTGCTACTTTCTAGTGACTGCATTCATGTTCCATGCTGATTACTGTGCGGCTGAAAAAAAAAATTACAATTGCAATGAAATGTAGAAAAATGTGTTCAATTTCGTGTAGACACAGTTCTTTATGGCTTTTACGCTGCGCTCCAACAATAAGTTAGTTTTGGGTCCGTTCACTGGTGATACCAAAATTAATGTATCTGATTTTGCGTGTGATGGGGATGAGGGGGCAGCATGGTCTGCCATGAACAAAACTGCTGAAGGAGGAACTGGGGCGTAACTAGGGGATGGTGGGCCCCATAGCAGACTTTGAATGTGGCCCCCCCTTTCCCTTAAAAAAATGCATATCTGTACAAACAGTTGTTTATACAAAACTACAAAAATACGCTCATACTGTAATACACACATTAATTTACGCTATTCACAACACACAGTAGCTCGATCACACACATTTATACACACATGCTCAAAGCATTTATGCATCATATATACATTTTAACATATGCCTATACAATTACAGCGGGCCGAACGGGGGCTAGTGGTTTAGCATTAAGCCTTGCAGCTGCGGGGGACTAAGTTCAAGTCCCAGAGTAAACAGTGCAAAGAGTTTGTATGTCTCTCGTGTCCAAACACTATAATCAATGTGGTACATGGTCTGAATTGTCACTGGAATTTACCCAATTAGGAGAGAATTTTGTGGCCTAGAGCAGCTGCGACACAAACTGGCGTAGACACATGAATAAAGTGCAAGCCAGTTTGCAAATTCTTTCAGTGCAAAGTCGCCAGGAAAGGGCAATCACTAACATAATCACACACATTACTATCAGTTTACTGATAAGGCTGAAATACCAGGGGTGAATGTTTTAAAGCAATGTTAAAACCTTTAGTTTTTTGTGAAAAGAGAGACAAAACAAATGCATAACGGGAAAACAGAATGGAGACAAAACGCAACTGACGATGAATCAAAGCCAATGTGAAACAGATCAAAGTGTTTTTATTTTTTGATCAGTGTTTTTGCAATTAGATTATTTAAATTTTATTCTGTAAAAATGGACCTATCTAATGTCTTATCTGATGGCGCAAACTGTATTTTGGCCTGTAGGGGCACTGAAAGAGAATGGACAATCATCAGGGCATTGAAAAATAAGCTTTGACCCCATGGATCTGGTCTCCTTGGAAATGACTTGGATTTCATGTAGGTTAAGTTAGGGGGACTGTTCATGGTCTCAGCAGTCTCTATTTTAGCTTTGAAAAAAGCATTTGCCACTTTTATAATACCTAGGTAGTACGTCTATGGAGACAGAATACTATTTAACATGTGCCGGCACAGATAGTATGAAAGACTTGGAAAGTTCTGGTGACATGATTGATGTCATTTTCTTCCAGGGGATATGTTCAAGCTTATACAATCAGTCTCAGAATGTATGTGTCGTAGGCTCCTTACAAGACTGAACCTACATTAATGTAATAAGTTTCTTCCAGCAACAGAGAAGAAATGCTACAGGTAATTGAAGGAACTTTGGGGACAGAATAAATGGCCTTTGTCTGTAAAGCACTGAAGGTAATTCAGTACAGACGACAAAATCACAAATCGATCGTCTAAATTTATTTTAAGCGTCTTGAATGGAACGATCACTGTGGTTTATCTAATATATAAAAATGAACGTGTGTGGGTGGATGTATGTATGACGCTAAAGGAATGCACCGCCCACCGCGTTTAACCAAAATTTGGACTCGCTCTCCGCTTTCGGCCCACAGGTCATTAATATGAGCTCTGAGCTTGATTGGTTGCTATAGGCCAGTGATGGCAAAACATTTTAGAGGGGGGGGGGGGGGGGGGGGGGGGGGGGGGGGGTGGGGGGGGGGCGGGGGGGGGGGGGGGGGGGGGGGGGGGGGGGGGGGGGCCCGAGTGCCCAAACTTCAACAAAGACCCGCTTATTTATCACAAAGTGCAAACAGAAATTAATTTATGATTTATACTCCCTCTCTGTCACAGTGTCATTGATACCAGCACCCTGAGGACACAATCAAAGCAGAAAATATTCCCAGGTTAGAGCTGTCACTTTAAAAGAACCCCCTGTGACAGCAAGTCCTGGGCTGTCTAGGACGCAGGAAAGATACCTGGATCATTCTCTGGTGATGGCATGATGCCCACAGAAAATGGCTCCGAGTGCACCTCTGGCACCAGTGCCATAGGTTAGGCCATCACTGCTATGGCAATGAGTAGAAGACAGCTTATATGTGAGGTAAGATGGGGATAGAGAAGAAAGACAGGGAGTGTGCTCAGTCACAAACCTAATGTGATCCAAACCTTTGAGTATTATGATATGTACTGGCGGTAAATAAAAAACGAGTAGAGATGATTATCACAGGAGTTTTTCTGGAATCTGCGTTTCTGTAATTTTGCTAATAAAACGTAAACCCTCCTCTTCATGAGATGTTGCTGCCCCCTTCCTGGAGTAAGATTTGGAACAGATTTGTGTATTTTTATAATCTGAACCTATATATGGAGAAGATTGACAAGCCTATGTGAAAAAATGAAATATGCATGGTCAAATTAAAAACTCCTTATATGTATGGAAGAAGATTGACAAGCTATGTGAAAAAATGACATATGCTACGGTCAAATTAAAACTACGTATAGTATAAGAGTCCCAAAGTATACGTCGAGATAACCTAATTTTACCACAAAAAAACTGAGAAATGTATTGACTCAGAATACACCTAGCGTGGGAACTGCATTGGTCCAGTCTCCACAGTATCTAAGCTATTAGCTCCTTACCTCCAGTATATAGCTAGCAAAGCCCCCTGTCCCCCAGTAATAAGCCAGCCAGCCCGCCCATGCTGCTAATGTATAGCCAGCCAACAATGCCCTTCTAGATATAGCTAGCCTATCAATGCCCACTATTACCATCTACCCCATACCCCTAGTGTAAAGCAGCATCCATGCCCCTAGTATATAACCTGCGGCCCTTCCCCTAGATATAGCCTGCTAGCTCTTTCCCCTAGTATACAGCCAGGCATGCCAGCCCCGGCCCCCAAGTATGCCCAGCTAAAAAAAAAAAACCTCTGACTCTCTTCCAATGACCCCCCCCCCCCCAGGTCCCTTCTTTATCCTTGCTTCGACTTTCTGTGCACTGCTGGCCCGCCACTTGTGTCACAAGCAGCTGAATTGTGTATTGCCAGAGCGTGCAGGGAGCGAAGCACGGAAAGGGGCATCAGAAAGGAGAGTAGACAGGTACGAGTGTATTTTAGTATTTTCTATGGACTCAAGTAATAGTTTTTGTGTCAGAAACTCGCTTATATATGTACATGAGTGTCTTCACCTGGATGGTAAATCTGGCCTAGTCTAAGGGGTCATTATCTCAGGGTTTTCTTTTTCCTCTATTATTTGCAACCCTTTTTTTTTTTTGGAATATTGCACCAAAATTGTGACTTTACCAGTTGTATAGCCATGCAAAGGAAATTTTCAGTGTTACACTAATATATCAATAAAATCCAGATAATGACCACCTTAGACTTTCTTGTATTATGTTGCACCAATATTAGTTGGGTAGTTTACAGCAGAAAACAGCACCCCCCCCTTTAATTAAGTGGCACAAAGATAAAAAAAAATATTGGAGCACATTTACTAAAGCCTGCGCATGTTTTTTTATGTGCAAAACTGCTTGCACAGTATTTAAGTAATAAGCTCGCAAGCCTCTACACAATACACAGGCCAACTGCAATAGTGCAGGTGGCACTGGTATTAGTAAATGTGCCCTTTCTTCTTCTTTTTTTTTAAAAAAATGATAGGTATACGAAAAGGTAGTTGGTAGATAGAATCAATTAAACCTTCTGGTTTATTATTGATGCGATGCTACCAGAACAGTATGCTACCAGCTATGCTGGGTAGCTATGTACAATACAGTGATGTTACGGGTTAATATGAATTGTCGAGCTATGAAACCAATTATTGTTGTTAAATATAAGCTTTTCCATACCAAGAGACCAGACTGTGGCATCAGCCGCTTCATGGACAAGAAATCTGCTGTCTGAATGAAACTACTTTCTATGTTATACATAAAGTTTTATCTATTTAAAGTTTGAAAAGTTGGCTATTACTTGGCGATGCCGGCCAATGAAACATTAAGCAAACTGTCGTTGAAAAATACTGTATTGAGAACATGGGTTGTTAGCCCCTTGCTAAAAATTTCGGGAAAAAAACTTACCATGTTCTTCCTACAGAGATTTTATAGATTAATGGTATGCAAACTAATAATTCCAGGAGTGAACGCTTCTCTTACCGCATTAACTTTTTTACTATCAAGCCAAGTGGTGAGGCATGGAATCTGTTTTACGACCACCATGTATTATGTGACTGTAAGAAATGCTAAATTGCACGGGGTCTTTTTCAGTACTTAGTGAAGATGGGATCATATCATATATTCTTTCTATGATACTATGGAACTTCGTAATGTGATATAATTGGACGTGTTCATCCAAAGTTTTCCGCATGCTTCCCGTTATAGGGGTTGGCGACCGACAGACAGCCGCTGGAGAAAGAGCTAAAGAATTTCCATGTCTTGGTCAAAGATCATGAGAACTTCATGAAGTGATAAGGAAGCTGAGACCACTGTAATGTTCTCATGATGCATCACAACGTGAGGGTGTCCAGCAAATGTCAACCGATTAAGACAAACTCAAAGTGCAGCTCCAGGTAGGGCCCACCATGGGTGCGGAAGGCCAGTCTATGTGGAAGTAATGGATGTGCTATTCCTTCGAATTGGCTTACAGATTTATATAGGACTCCCGAAAATTGCTCTATATATTTTTTGCTGTATAATTCTTTATATTTCTACAGTCCGTCATTGCAATCTGCAATATTTCTATGACAAAATACTAAGCTTTGATGCACATGAGATTGAGGTTCAGCTATAAAAAATAAAAATTCTTTCCTATGTCTTCTGGATTTACTCAGGGAGAGAACGCCATATGTCAGAAAATATGACATTTGTTTTCTGCTGAAGAAACCATGGTGACCCAAAATATAGAGCAATGGCCATCAATCATAATAGAAAAAATCTGTTTCTCTCACCTGCGAAGCTGAGTTGTGGGTGGTCAAAACATTGATCAATATCTTTTTTCTGCCAGAATTCAGTAGTGGAAAATGCTTCTGATGCATTGATGTTGTATTCATAGGTAATTTCTGACTTGTGATGGCGGTAGCGTTCATTGTCTGCATTGGACTATACAGTCTGACTTGGAATCTATGAATTGCATTGGGGAGGACTTGGCTTGGTAATTGTAGCCCCATAAAAAGATTTCTGATATCTGATTGGATAGATCCATGCACGTATCACCTCCTCTATGTAACCATAATTGATGCTTAGAGTTTGTATTTTAGTAAAAAAAACTAGGGAGCCAACGCTGAGCGAAAATTGTGTTGTAGGAAAAATTGATGTTTAAGACTACTTTTATGTCTATGATGCAGATTTTTAAAGGTAACTAAACTTTTGAAGATTGTTTTTTTATTTCAGAACTGCATAACGCAAGTGATAAAGTAAACATGGTTATATACTCACTAAAGGGTTTTTTCTATGAAAAGAAAATCCTAAATATACTAATCCCCTAGGGAGTTTACACAATAATGATAATTTTTACCCCTCACTTACAATTTTACCAGTTTTATTGCTGTGTTATCTCCTCCCATCCCATAGGCGGTAGTGTAAAACATTCTACAGTGTGGGCCTGGACTCTCTAAGCAGCACTTCATGATCCCTCTAGTGGCTGTGAGTGCTAACAATGTTTAGTATATCATCAGGGTCATGTTTTACTACACTTTATTTAGCTTCTGTACATTGTACAGTATATGAACATGGAGAAAGAGAGATGAGATACATGAGATTGGATATAAACTACAAGACACACTCTAGCTCTTTTTTCTCGCTATAAACACACACAGGTCTGCGATATTCTAATTCCCTATATAAAGATATATCTTATCTGTAGCTTGTAGAGTAAGATCTCTGCCAGGATGCTCTTACTGCAGGAAGTGTCGGGTATCAGTTCATCCTGTAATACGGGGAAGGGTGGGGGGGGGGAGAAGAGAGCACACTTGTGACATCATGCAGAAAGGAGACGGTATTCTTGGCGGGGAGTCAATGCCATGTGAGCGACACCTAAATAGCGTAGGCGACCATACAACGAGGTCACGTGAAATGTCAATAGACTTATGCAATTTGATCAAAAAGGTAACTAAGAACCTGAAGTTGTTTTGTAAATGTATCCTAGCCCAATAGATCTTGTATTAATGGGTGGATGTGCAGTCAGTTCTTGTTTTTTCCGATTGTGACCAAGTATATTACAATGTTTACTAGTTATCTGCATTTGATTTTTAAAATAGACAATAGTATAGTGCACTTTAAATAACGATCATCAAGTTTAAGTCTGTTTACAGTAATTTGGTACTGTATTAATGTAAGGTTTAGAATTGCAATTTCTCATGCCGAAAAAAAATTATTTTAATTGCTACCTTTGATAACTCTCAGCTTTCTGTTCATTGAAATGTGTAATACTGCTGTTTATTTTTTTTTTTTCAATTGGAAAAAACCTGAAGAAATTAGCGATTGGCCTTGCGGCGTTATTTAGTATCTGTTATTGAGAGAAGTACCATACCATGGTAGATGTATCAATCCTATAACAGGCAGACCAAAGATAAATTGATTGAAGATATTCCATAAATAGATGAGTCGATTAATAGATCATATATGATTGATTATAGACAGTCTAATATAGATTGATGGATCTATCATAAATCAACTGAAAATGTAAGGGCAATAATAGGAAGCTAACGCGGTAAAAACAGAAATCTCGACGAAAGAAATAAATAAAAGAGAACAAATGATACTAATGTTGTCAGTTTCTTCATGTCTATATGTAGTTTACCTTCAGATGGTATAAACCTCCTAGCGTTCTTTTGTCACATTTGATGAGTATGTAGAATGTGTCTAAATCGCCTGAGCTGTGACAGAAAATGATTGCAATCCGGTGGTAAAACCTATGCTACTGAATCTTGACATTAAAGAGATGTTAAATTAACATAATGTTCCTGGTCAAGTGGAGTACTGTACCCTTGATTTGATAGCCTGCAGAGCCTTCTTTCTATCTTAGCTTTTATCTGTATGCTACATAATAGAATATTTACTATGAATATTATAGTATATACCAAACAAGGACATGCAGCAATGCATCAAGAACATCAAGCATTACTATTCTCCATTGCCTACAAAACATTCACTATAGTGGTCAGATATGAAAAAAAGCCTGTTGTTTTTGACAAGCATCATTGGAGATGTGGGCGCCCACAAGTTTTCTGACTCTATTGCTCTTCATAACCATTATCTGGGCTAAGTTCGGACCAATTGCTGATTTGCTGGCCCATTCAAGCAATGTTACAGTCTCTAGAAAATAGAATATTATTAGATACCAATGCAAGATTATTTATTGCACAATAATGGTGAGGGAGTGAGAATCTCAATGCAGTGAAAGAAGCAGAATTATTTCATTAAAACTTATTCCATACAAATGATCTACTTGTATACAAGTTAAGGAATTTGGTGTATGATCCAGTATTTCAGTCACAGATCCGTAATGTTAATTCTCCTTGAGATTCTTTAGAATGTGATGTTCTTTACTTTGTTGATTGATCACGAGTATAATAGATCATATGAATTTAGTTTTCATGTTAAATTAGCCTGAAGGGCTACAGGCGCGGTAGCCCTCGCTCAAGCTGCACAATCCCCAGAGCACCCCTAAAAAACTGCAAGCCACTCTCATACCGTCTTCTGGCCTGATGACTGCAGCACGAGTCTGGTGACGTTCATTAGAGGGACGCCTCAAGTACATGGCATGGAATATTAAAATAACGCACTGTGAGCTACAATTTGGTACTCAGAAGAAAGCCTTATGCAGCTGTAAAAAAGTTATGGAACATAACATATGGGAAAAGATTTATGGAATTGTCTAGAAAAAACCCCCGAACCAATCATTAGTGTAGCTTTGATATTGAAGGACCCAGCTCATCACTTTTGTCCCACTAAACTACTAGGACCCTCAGGGTTGGTTATGTGGGGAACGATCCTTCCAGATTCCCTCTTTTATGTGACATTCTAAAACACACTCAAAGCTTTTGTGAGATTAGTTACTTTTAGAGTTTGAAGGGGAGAATAGTGTAGATGTCCATATATTGGCTCTATAGCACATAGATTCATGTTACATTGTCTCACATTGGACTAAAGAACTGGAGATGCAAGCAGTTGCAGGAAATTTGGAGAGGGAGCTGCAATGCCCAGTATCTCAATATGGATTATCCATACTATAGTGTAAAAATAGAGGCATCTGAAGTGAGCTCCTCTTCAGACTCTAAAATACAGAATAATCTCTTGCTCTCATACCTGAGGTGACTGGCATTAATAGTGTAAAGCTGATGATGATACTTGTTTATAATTTGCCCTTTAGTTTAGATATGCTTGAAGCATCTCTTAAAAGGGGAACTGTCATCAGAAGGTAATTTTCACATGAGGTTCCATATTCTCTTGTCTGTTGGTTTTCAAAAATGCCTTAGTCCTGGTCTGAGTAATTCACTGCTTTTTAATAGCTTCTTTAACATTATCTGGACCTTGCCAGCATTCGGGGACAAGTCCTGTTTGGGCAGTTCAAAACATCACAGTGTCTTCTTCCTCCAATCCTTCCCTCCTCGGTTCTCTGCTCTATCTACCTGCTTATGTCAGCCCATTGCTGCCAGAAATTAGTTTGAGTACTCCTCCCCGACCCCCCTCCCCCAGGACTCACAACACACTAACTGACAGGGAGCCAGGTAATGTTAAAGAAACAATTAAAAAGCACTTGAATTATTTCAGATGCAGACATAGTCATTTTTTAATTGACCTTCCATAGGCTATTGGACCTGTCATCATGAATATAACCTACCCGATTTAAAGGACACTTTTAGTATAATTTGTTGTAATTTCAGCCAATGTAGACATATACTAAGCCAACGGCGCAATAAAACTTTTTCGTCAGTCGGTTGCTGAGCTTTGGTAAAGTCTCTGGTCGCATAACAACATCTTTGTATGTGATATTAAATGCGGACAACCAGTGACATAAATCGATCTGTAATTTCAGATGTTCCTGGCTTTTGGTGTAAAGTCATGTTTAGTGACGTGAAAGCGACGTTGCCTTAATTTTGAATGTACTGACTGGCTTAGTGTCCCTTGTCCAATCTTATTACCTTGAGAGCATTTGTCGTTTTCTTTTTCCCTGGCAGAGCTATTATGGGATGTTTTCTGAGTAATTGCATTTAACCCTTTGCTCCCAGAAACTGATGTTTTCCATACAAAAAAAATAAAAAACTTTTTGTTCCATATTATACGTCTCGGTAAACAAATGATCTACCTTGGGATACTTGATACGATAGTTCTGGGCTTTGCAGATTCTAAAGCGTATCTAATATTCACTGAAGCCAAAACGAACCCGGTTCTTTACAAACTGCTTCAAATGTCCTAGTGCTTGAAATAGAGCTGAGGTTAAGTGGAATTAGTCAACCAGCAAGGCCTGGCTCAGATCATAGGAGCATGCGTGGGGTTTGTGAATTAGCCCAGATGAATACTTTTGGTTTTTTATTTTTTCAGCTTATTGGTTGGATATGTTCGCTCAATGAGATTGAAAAGCAAGAAAAAGTTGTGTAATCATTGATACCAAATGTGTTAGGTCTGGTTATTCATTAGGAATTATCACTGCATTTTATCTGAGAATAAAGCCATACACCTCACTGTATGCCTAAGAACGGAAAAAATAGAAACATATTTTGTGAAACAGATTTTTTTTTTTCTTTTACTACTATCCGTTGTATTTAGCAGTCATTGATATGAACTTTCGACGTAAAGGGGGTAATGCAAGAGAAAGCCTTGTAATGCATTTACCATGATCTCTTGGGAACCTTAAGGACGCAGGGTTTTTCGGCCCACCCATTTCTCGCTCTCCAACTTCAAAAATCCATAACTTTTTCATTTTTATGGTACAGACTGTGTGAGGGCCTTATTTGTGCGTACAAATTTTACTTTCCCGAATGTTTATTATTTAAAATGCCGTGTACTGCGAAGACTGAAAGAATTCCAAATGTGGAAAAATTGAAAAAAAACTGACACGGCGTCACGGTCTTGTGGCTCAGTTTTTACGACCTCTTCACTCTTCGACTTCCAAATTAACAGGCCTACTTTATCTTTGGTTCGGTGCGATAGCGGTGATACCAAATTGAATAGGTTTTATGGTTGTAATACATTTTCAAAATTAACGAATGTGTACAAAAAAGAAAAATTTTTTTTTACATCTTTATGACGCTAATTAACTTTTTCATACTTTGGCGCAAGGGAGATGTGTGAGGGGTAATTTTTGCCAAAATGAGGGCGGACGTTTTCATTGCTACCATTTTGAGGTCTGTGCGACATTTTGATCATTTTTTATTTCATTTTTTATGTTATGTAAAAGTTGTAAAGTCGCATTTGACATTTCGCCCATTTCCGTCCGGAGGTCACCGCGGCCATAACGTTTTTATTTTTGATAGATAGGGATTTGGATGTGGCGATACCTAATATGTTTGTGATTTTTACTGTTTATTAGGTTAGTTTTTAATGGATTTGGAATAAAGAAAATATGTTTTTACAGTTGATTTCAGAGGTGCCAGATTCTCTTTGCCCTTCTGCATTCGTCTTCTCGTCTCTGAAACTGATTCTGAGCACACACAATCCCAAGTGGTCTAGTAAGCGGAAACCCAATGTTCGAAATAAGAAAACTAGTGTTACACTTATCTTACAAAGGGATGTTCTCTACCAGAGTTGCTACCCTGTTGTAAACATCCATTATTTCTCATAAACTACTATTAGTAAACTGGGGTAAATTATCAATCTACCTTAAAGGAAATCTGCCACCAGATTGAGCATTGTAAACTAAGCACACTGACATAATGATGTGTAAAGCTATGGCTTTTCTTTTAGTTCTTATGTATTAATTTTCAAAGCCTTTAAAAAAAAATTCATGTAAATAAACTAGGGGCTCTGGATTCAAAGCTGTGAATGGAGTTGGAGCCCATAGCTCATTTGTATAATTTTTTCTTAAAAACAAGGGTATGAGGAGCTAAAGAGCAGATACTGCTAGAGGGGGCACACATTAGCATGTAAGTGCTTGGTTTACAACCCTCCATCCTTGTCCTTAAGCCAGAATTATGGCATCATCTGTGCCCCGAACGGACTGCTAAAAATCCTTGCACCACATTTATCGAGCGTTCCTCTTTTTTATGACACTTTTCTAATTCTGTGTGCAAAAATATAGAAGGTGCATAAAACTGTGGCCGCAATACTGGCCCAACGAATCGATGCGCAAAATACGACTTGACTGTCTATATCACGGCTGCTGTATACTACTAGGGGCTGCTGTATACTACTGGGGGCTGCTGTATACTACTGGGGGCTGCTGTATAGTACTAGGGGCTGCTGTATAGTACTAGGGGCTTGCTGTATACTACTAGGTGCTGCTAAATACTACATGGGGGCTGGCAGGCTGTATACTACTGGGGGCTGGCAGGCTGTATACTACTGGGGTCTGACAGACTGTATACTACTGGGGGCTGGCAGGCAGTATACTATTGGGGGGCTTGACCAATGCATTTACCACCCTCGGCTTATACTCGAGTCAGTAGTTTTTCCCAGTTTTTGTTGGTAAAATTAGGGGTCTCGGCTTATACTGGGGTTGGCTTATACTCAAGTATATACGGTATACAGTTTTTCAATATACTTTTTGTATCAACTCTTCATAGTTTTCTAGATCTTTGCTTGCTGTAATTCAATATGAAGCTTCATTGTTTATTTTCTATGGATAAACACCGGTCATTGTTTACTTCTGGTGGAGAAACACCGATCCATGGTCATGTGATGTCACACAGGTGCACAGCTAGTTATAGCCATAGCCATTTGATGTCACACAGGTGCACAGCTTGTTAGAGAGAGTAATCGGAGCTGTGTGTTATAATGAGACGTGTACCTGTGTGAAATCACATGACCATGGATCGATGTTTATCCACCAGAAGTAAACAATAAGGCTTCCTATAGAATAACAGCAAGCTGTAAAATTACATAACTTTTCATTACTCATAATATCAATTATTATGTGAAAATGGACAACCCCTTTTATTATTTTACATAACTGAATTGTTAATTTGTTCAGCTCCATAATGTATACATGATCTATTCTTATGTGATAAGACCATGCTTGGATCTTGGTGCATACAGCAAACTTCTCTAGGAAATGTATGACACACACTTAAGCCAATAAGACCTCAAGAGTCTAAAATCTTCTCTATGTTTATACTTGTGATGTGTTATGATGGGAATCTCTTTTAGATACTGTATATAAATCTATAGATTTGCATATAGATAACTGCTCTATAGGTAGCATTTTAACTTTGTATTTACCTAACCCTTTGATATCTCATTTTAATGTTCTGTGTAAATACAGTCTTCCCTTAACGACCAGGCACTTTTATTTATTTTTTTTTTAGTTTTTCACTTCCAATTGTCAAAAATCAATCGCTCTAAAAAATTTTCTTTATTCTTTGGGTTGGTACATTCACGGGGATAGTAAATTTATGCCACATTTTTTCTTTTTTTATAGTCAGCTAGAAATATGTTACAAATACAGAATTTATACACTTCCTATGTTAAAAATGATTTCTGTATTTTAGGTTCTTTAATATATATTAGTTGTCAGTTCAGTAGAACAGTGATCCATCCAAAAATATTTGCTGCCATAAATTTTTCAGGATATAGTCACGCAGTGGCTGATGTTAAACAATAGAGGGCAGCAGTGCTACACACTTGTGAAGCAACATTCTTCAATAAGACAAGCAAAGTTTGTTTTCTGAGTGTCATACTAACTACTGTAGATGTTAGCAGATAGTAATGATTTAATATAATTTAATATATTCATTTAATATCATCATAACGATAATTCATGGGCACGTACAAAAACTTTCTTCCTCTTTTGTTTCCTCTGAACGATTTATAAATTGCATTTCTGGAAAAATATCAATTTTTTTTAGTGTGCCTGATTAAATACTATATCTCATTTCTCTCAGACACTCGGCTATCCCGCATATATTTTGTAGAATCTGATATTATTTAGGCCTGTACTTGCATAGGGTACATGTTTTGTTAATCAAGGACCCATTTCAGTAAAAAAATATTGGTATAGATTTGGGCAAACATTTTACTCTCCACGTCAATCCTATATGCTGACAAACTATTCAGTTTGGTATTGACCCCCTACTGACTCCCTAATTGTTTAGGCACCTGGCACTAGTAATTGCACAGCCATTGCAGATCCTTTTCTTCCAGCTTTGATGTGAAAGACCTAATTTTTTTTTTTTTTTGTTAAACATTTCTTCTCAGGTAATTGTACAAGACCTGCACAAAGGTGAGATTGTCATGGATACCTTCAATGACCTCTCAAACAAACTACTCCGTGATTACAACTCTGATGACACAAGAAAAGTTAAGGAGGCCAGCGACCTCTTGTACATGAATTGGGTGAACATGAACAAACGGTGAGTGCAAGCAAACATGTTTAATGGTATGGAAACCCAGATTAACAGTATTAAGGGAACACTAAATACAGTAAAAACAAAAAAATATATAAAATTGTACCAAGATTTGTCTCATACTCACTTTGTCCCATATAGAAAAAAAAATAGAAATATTGCTGCCATGTCCTTTCATCCTCTTTACATCCTCTTTACAGTCCTGTAAAACAACTGGCTGGAGCAACAGCCTATTCCCCTGCCCTGTCAGCTGTAGCATTACTAAGCCCCACCTACTTTAGTAAATGTCATCAAAACCCCCCCATGTCCTCGTAGGCAGATGTCAGAGAATCCTTCACAATGGTTTACCTATCTGAACTAATGGTTATGCCCACACATAACACCTTTGTTTTTATTTTCCAGCTGCTCCTTCCATGCCAAAAGATAACTTTAGACATATGCAAATGAAGTTGATGTGTATTGGGGGGTGTTGTTAGTAGAGCACCTCATGTTTCTAGCTTCCCAAAGGTAACAACACCCTCATATAACATAGTACAAGCCGTCCCCTACTTAAGGACACCCGACTTACAGATGACCCTAGTTAAAGACGGACCCCGCTGCCCACTGTGACCTCTGGTGAAGCTTTCTGGATGTTACTATAGTCCCAGACTGCAATGATCAGCTGTAAGGTGACTGTAATGAAGCTTTACTGATAATCCTTGCTCCCATTACAGCAAAAATTGTAGAAAATCCAATTGTCACTGGGACAAAAAAAATTGTCTTAGCTACAATTATAAAATATACCATTTCCGACTTGCATACAAATTCCACTTAAGTACAAGCCCAAGGAAGCTATCTTGTACGTAACACAGGGACTGCCTGTAGATAGTTCAGGTAGGTAAATTGTGGTGACAGATTCCCTGTAAGAAATAGCATAAGACCTGTGCTGTATTTCAAAATGAAGTTGAGTAATATTTTTTATTCATTATCTAAATTATGTGATAACGATCATGAGTTACAGCTTGTGTTATACTACAGATTCGCATTCAGATTTCTCTTGACTTCCGAGAAGGCTTCTCTCAGCATACCCTGCTTGCTCAGCATCTGCCTTGAGCTTACTCTGGTGATTCACATACAAGGAAGAATGCTCATTAATCTACTTAATAGCTAAGCAACTCTTTAACCAAGATAGTAAGGGTATGTATGTCAATAGCCTATTGAAATCCAGCAAAAAAGATCATTTCAGGTCTGATCTATAAAGCCAGCAGTAACTCACAGCTGTCCCTGACGGTTTTTATGTTCCCACACATCTCTGGGTCCCACCGCCTGGTCCCGACAAGAATTGCTCATCAGGAGTGGGAGGCTGAACACAGAGGAAATTTGTGGTACATAGCTCCTCCCACAGTGCTCTGTGTCCCACCTCCGGACTTGACACAGCGCAGGGATTGGGACCAGGAGGTGAAACATGGCTGCTACCCCACCCTTCCTCCCGAGTTAGCCTGGGTCTGGAAACACAGCAAGATGTGTGTGTGGGGGGGGGGGGGGGGGGGGGGGGCACTTAAGCAGAACTATATTGTGTGGGCGTGGATAAAAGGGCAGGACAAAAGGAGTGGATTATGTACTTCGTGCAGTGTATCAGTTCAGGCAATTCTTTGTCAGTATAATAGTAAGCTGAAGAACATGTAATTATT